>JADBJO010021782.1:0-28965 GCA_016801955.1 Conus betulinus
AAAGGCAGAAACATAGCCTTCACCATTTGAAGGATTCTTTTGATGATCTCACTGCCATACCTCAACAGAAACGAATCAACCAGGGTGCCCTACTGAGGCACTTACACTAGACTTCTTCTCTAAAAGCGTTTGACACCCTGTCTAAAGACTGTATTTTAGAAACGCTTGATTTTGTGTCAATTTCGGTTTCCGGCCCACGATTTAAAAAATCAGCGATTTAAAAAAATAAAGAAAAAAGAAAATTTTAAAACCGTTATGGAAAACACACCAAAGCTGTTATTCACAATGGTGGATGGTTATCTGACTGGTTCCCAACAGAAAGAGGCAATTAGGCAAGGTTGCCCACTCAGCCCTCTCCTTTTTGTGATAACTGTTGAGACACTAGCTATCCGAATAAGGAACAGTAAAGATATCCAAGGAATTAAGTTAACACACAAATCCTGACGAAACGAAAGCAACGCACTCCATAAAAGCTGTACTAAAATAAAACAATTTGCGGATGATACAACACTGACCCCTTTAAGATGAACAAGATATTCAGGAAGCCACAAACATAGTTGTGAAATTCGAAGATTTTTCTGGCCTCGGCCTAAAGCTAAATAAAAGCAAGTCAGAAGGCATATGGTTAGGATCACGAAAGGGTGAAACGGGCACTGTTAATAATATACCTATGAAATCTGGTAAAACTCAAAAGTTTTAGGCATTTACTTTTCAGCAGCAGGAGACAAAGAAATCTCTGAGATCGAAGAAGGGAAAACTGGAAAGCCAGAGTAGATAAGATTACCCAAATCCATCAAGCAATGGGAAAAACAGAAACCCATCCCTATATGGTAAAAGTTTATTCTAACTAAAAATTTGCTGTCACCAATTCTCATCACGTATTGCAAGCAGCATCTATACCAAAACAAACCCTCCACTCTATTAATTCACTGATCTATAGGTTCCTATGGAAAAAAAAGTTCAATAATAAAAAAGCATTCGAAAAAGATAAAAAAAGAGGTGTCCTTAGCCTAGAAAAAGAAAAAGGCGGCCTAAAGTATGATTAACATCGAACATCACCAACAAATGTTCCCTGGTCAAATGGGCGGCAAGACTCCTCAAACAAAAACAAACCCAACGCTCACTGGAGCATCCTGGGCCGCGAGAGAATAATATGTCACCTTTCCAGAACAGCCCAGTGCGTTTTCAACTGTAATGTTGATCCTAAAGAAATTCAAGGATTAGGAAAAAGTTACCTCAATCTTTTTGGAAAGACGTAATAATTGCAGTCACCACCCTTTAACAAAGACCGACCAATAGAGAATGTTAAAACACAGAACCTCTGTGGAACAACAGAAATATAAAATACAAAGGAAATACATTACATTTTACAAAATGGTATAAAGCTGGTATCCTTCTCGTTCAAGATCTATGGGCGAAAAATGGGACGTATAGTGTGACCTTTAGAGAAATAGAAGAAAGACTAGGCACTTTCTCCAAACCTTCCATTTGAATACAATGCGCTGACAAACGCGATCCCATCCACATGGAAGCAACAACTCGCTAACATTGATCACAAAGACGAACCCCCTACTGATGTTGTAACAACAGACGAAGGAAACCTCACAGCCCTATCAAATAAACAAATCAGAAAGGTTTTTTTTTTTTTGCCCAAAAGCAAAACCATGAAATATGCGCGACATATTTTTTGGAAGCGTAAATTAAACATCAACATTCAAGACTACTTTAAACTTAGCGTATGAATGTACAAAGGAATCTAGACTGAGGCTCCTTCATTTCAAATTCCTTCACAACATTTACCCCCCCCACCAACATATTGTTACAAAAAATGGGTGTAGTGGAAACAAATAAATGCCACTGGTGCAAAGAAATAGATTACATTGAGCATGCCTTCTATTCCTGCCCTAAGCTATCTACATTCTGGAACCAAGTAAAACAGTATATTCTCACACACTACAACTTACAGATCCCTATGAATGTAACAACAGCTCTCTATTTGGCGTTACCAAAAACAGATGTATTCACAGATAAACCAAGAAACAAACATTGCGAACATGGTTCTATTAATTGCAAACTTTCTATTTCCAAAGTTTAAATATGGCAAGTGTAAAATCTGGAACTGATATTTGAGACTGAACTAATGTTACGAAATATTTGAATAACCCAAGTTGAATAAGAATGAAGAAACAAAAGAAAAAAAAAATAAAACAAAACAAAAACAGAGAGAGAGAGAGAGAGAGAGAGAGAGAGAGAGAGAGAGAGAGGAGAGAGAGAAATGAAACCTAATGATTTGTCATATATTGGGGACAGGTGCATGCTGGGGAAAAAAGAAAAGAAAGAAAAAAAAAAGGAGAGATGATGATGAAAAGGGAATCAAATTATGATAGGTACATAGAATGCAGACTAACAAGATGACAAATGAAGGATTTAAGAAAATAAAACTTAGCCACGGAGAATCACAGCGAACGGATACAGCTTGGAACAACAGGCGAACGAAATGGGGAAGTGAGCGAAACGGCAGCCACGAAGCGGAAGAAAACAACGCACATGGTACTGACGCGAGCGCAGCCACAACACAGAACATCCATTGCTTTTTGATGGAAACAAGAAAGAACTCGACCTTCCAAGACACGAACCCACACCACTACGGATTCAACTTGCTACTGAAGAGAACGCCGTACTGAAGAATGAAGACCACCACCAACAGAAAGTCAGAAGTGACAGAAAATGAAGACAGTCAAGACACACCGACGACGATGAACACTCTTAGAGAGAGAGAGAGAGAGAGAGGAGAGAGAGAGAGAGAGAGAGAGAGAGAGAGGAGAGAGAGAGAGAGCTTACATTAATGCATGCGAAACTTATGTCCATTAATAATAGAAATTAGCAATACTACGTAAAGAAAATTTGCCAAAGCCATGCCCCGTAAGCAAATCAGATGTCCCCCTCCTGGACTTTTCCATTTAATAAAGATGCGAATTCAAGACCACAACAAATTCCATGTGTCCTTTGTTGTTTGTTGTTTTTGGAAAGACAATGTTTATACGACGATCAGACAGGAAAAATGGTGTAAGTTCTTGATTCAACTTTGTGACAAAATCCAGTCTGGATTCAAATAATGGTCAGTCCTGACTACATGCCCACTTATCAGCCTAGTAGCAATAAATGGCTCATGAATACAAAATGACTATAAAATTACCATGTCTTTGTATCGAGCTTGTTTTAAAAAAAAAAGCATGTGATCATATTACCACGGACTACGAACCAGACAGCTGAAGAAAAAAAAATATGTGGCAATACATTCTCACAAAATAATGTATTAAAGCTCATGATGTCTCATTTTTTGTCAGTGACAAAAACAATTGAATATATGACATGAAAGTGTTTTTTTTTTTTTTTTTTTTTGTTTTTCTTCTTTGGATGCGAAGGCGAGTTTCTCACAGGCTGAGCCCCTGTGACCCATATTTTTTTTTTTTCTTTTAAAAAAATCAATATGCATTAATAATCTACTGAAATCTGTAAGAGTGCTCTGTAACATCATGCGAATGATACTGTTCATGCAAGCGATTCGATCTCCAAAACAGAGGGAATGATTAAATTATCAAAAGAAAAAACTATTGATCTGTCATTGTATGGTCTGGATAAAGCATATGAGTTTAAACAACCAAAAAACACCTTCAGCAATTCCGTATAGACCAAACGTATAACAACCAGATAAAAGCGTTAAAAAACAAAAAAAAAACCCTTCCTGTATATTCTGGAGGACCCCTCTCTATCAAATGGCATAATCCTTGAGAGAACAGTCTGCTATAAAAAAGCTTTAGTAGCATATGAACAACAATCCGTCGTAACTGGAATGGATAACGGCTTTTAATGTAAAAAAGGAAAACCAGAAGTCTACAAAAAAAAATTATATATATATATATATACCAGCCACGAAATCTTATAGTCTCAGTCATTGCTGTTGGCCCTTACATATATAGCTCATGGAAATTAATATGCACCAACCCCCACAATTTGAGAGTAATTTGGCGAGTAATCATTGTCTAAAAACCGTTGTTTCTCCAAAGTTGTTGGTTCCCGCTAGTTGTTGGTAAAAAATGTTTCGAAACATTTTTTTTTTTTTCACTTTTTCGTACTACGATACATGGACATTGTATAGTTAAATAAAAAAAACCCTAAAATCCCCCCCTTTAGAGGCAGTTTACTATGGTTTATATAAAACTTGTTCCCAGGAGGGGCAGTGCTCCCCCATCTTCCGTCGAACGCAACACCCATCACTTCAACGAGTCCGAGATATTACTACGGATTTTCTGAGAATCCCGCCATGTTTGACATTTACGCGATTATTCATGGTTCTGCGGGGGGTGCTTCTCTTTCAGACAGATATTTTCAAATTTAGCCATTGCTATTTTTTGCTTTTTTTTTGGTCTGTGGAATTGTCTGTAATGTTATTTGATGTCCATATCATTCTGAATATTGTAAGAGCCATGTTATTTATCTGATGAAAAAAAATCTTAATCCCTAGTTACCTAAAACATACATGTTCCTTAACCCCCCCCCCCCTTTTCCCTCCCGCCGTCCTCAGCTCCGCTTGTATTTTCCCTTTCTACTACATGTAAAAATCCTCTCCTCTCACCTCCCAATCCTCCTCTCTCACTCGCTCCTCGTTCTCTCCTCCGTCCTCCCTCGTGTTTTGTCGTGTTTCCTCTCAGTCCCTCTCCCCCCTCAACCCTGTGCTACAATCTTGTGACTACTCCAAGATACTGGTATTTCGACCCGGAAAATGCCAATCCACACATTGCGGCGCCTACATTATGTTTTGATATACTAAGTGCCAGTACCCATCCTGATGATTTTGTCCCTGGGCTCTCTGAACATTTATGCCTTTAACACCCTCTACTTTCGTTTTTTTTTTTTTTTTCCGTTTTTTTTTTTCATTTGTTCCTTTTTCTTCTTTAAAAAAAACTGAACCACGTCTATTACTGCCCTCTTCTCGCCTACTCTCTCGTCCATGACCTCGCTCTCTCGTCCCATCCATCACGCCACCTCACTTCAAAGCCTCCACCTCACTCCTCAAAAATCCTCGACCCCTCCCTATACTCATCTCTCCTCCTCTCTCACTCCTATCTCTGTCCCTGTTCTGTCTGTCTGTCTCGATCCTCTCCTGTCCTCTTATTTTTCTGTCCTCTTATGTCCTGTCTTGTCTTGTCTGTCCTGTCTGTCTCTCTCCCTCTCCTCTCAATCGCATTCAAATTGTGGCGCTGGTTTTGCGCGTGCTACAGATTTTTCACCATTTCCCTTCCTTTTCTTATTTCCTCCCCAACCTCTGATAAGTTGATTCCTAGAACATTTGACGATAATCTATAAAGCGACTGCTTTGTTTTTGCTTTTGATGTTCCCCTTATTCCACGATTTTCCTTGTTTTATTATTTTTTTATTGTGGTGGTATTTCTGGACGGACGAAAATAAAACGAAGCTAGTGCTGCTCCTCGTTCCATTTTTTTGTTTTTTTTTTTCTATTTTTTTTGTTTTTTTTTGTTTCTTTTTCCTTAACAGATGAGTCTATAACTGTTTTGTCATTCCTGTCTGCTTCTGTCTGTCCTGGTTCCTGCCGATCTCTGTTCCTGTTTGCCACCCCCCCCCCCCCCCCCCCCTGTCTGTCCTGTCCCTCTGTCTGCCTGCTCGCTGTCCTGTCTCTTCTTCTTTCTCTCTTCTTCTTTTCTCATCCCTCTTGGGTCTTCCCCTCCTCTCTCACGGCTGTCTGTTTTGTCTTCCTGTCTGTCAAATCTGGGTCTGTTAGTCTTCTGCTCAATCTTGGCTCCTGTCTCCCTGTCTGTCTGTCTCTGTCCCGTATGTCTTTGTCTCCCTGTTGTGCCCCTGTCTCTGTCTCTCGTCTGATCTCTCCGTCTCTTTCCTGTCTCTCTGTCCTCGCTCTACCTTTTTTTTTTTCTTTTTTTTCTAAAATTTGACCTATATACTTTATAAAAAAAGCTAAGCACGAAAACCATTATAGCTTTTAAAACAGGAGGTGATGAAGCATAACGCAACTGTATTTAATCTAATTTTTTTTTTTTTTTTCTCCGCATCACATGTGGGTGAGGAGCATAAAATTAATAAATATACCGTTTTACATTACAAAATTATTTCCAATACCACATAACTTGCGTCCCCTAATCTATGAGAAGTGAATGTACATTCTTCCTCCGTTTTCCATCGTCCCTTGAATGTTGTTTACACCCCAGTCTCACGACAACCTTAGCAGGGAGTTTAGCCGTGGACAGAAGATCTAAGAGAGAGTCGTGAAACGGCATCGTGTTTTGTCCCTTGTAATTTGTTTTATTGCTAGCTGGTTGGAAGGACGCTCACATAACAATTCTTTTTAAAAAAAAACTTGACAAAACCAAATTTAAATTTATTGTGAACGTAATAAAACTGTGTGCTCAACCAGCGTCATATTTTATTTGTGTTATTGTTTGTTTTTTTATTTTTTATTAACTTTACCCAACCCTACTCACACCCCCATACCCACTTTAACCTCCGTTCCACCAATTAATATCATCCCCAAACCACACATTCCATTATCCATTACGTGATAGTATGATTGATTTTAAAACTAATCAATGATTCACGTGCCATATAGATTTGTGGTTTTCCTTTCCCCCTCGACTATAACCAACCGAAAACCTGGGAAGACAAATCGTTGGGCAGGGTGAACTGTGGAGTTTGCTGTAATTTTTCACAAGTGCTCTTTATTTTTAATACGTTGGATGAGACGGGAGGCTCGGTCATTATGATGGTGGTTGATGGTTCCTCTCACTGGGGTCTCTATTACTGACCTTCTCACAGGGAAACGTACATCGGGGTGCGAGGAACAACCATGCAACACGCGTTAAAAGATTCTGAAATTTCCTGTGGAAACCAATGTTAAATTTGTTTATCCTATCTGGACATTTAAAGGGTCTCTCCCCTCCCTCCCTCTCTCGCCTTCCATCCGGCACTCAATCGCTCTCCCCAATCTCTCTCCCTCCCTCCCCGCTCCCCGAATCACCGATAGGTCCTCGCTCTCCTCTGTCACATCTCTTCCCAACTCCTCCTCTTCTTCAAAAAAAAAAAAAAAAAAAAAAAAAAAAAAAAAAACGTAAAAAAAAAAGCTCCAAAAAAAAAAAATCTCGTCATCTTGTTTCCTGTACTCTCTTTCTCTAGTCTCCGTCTCTCCTGTCCCTCTCGTTCTGTCCTGCTGTCTCTCTCCAGATCTCGTCGTTTTCAATTCAATCTTTTTGTTTTTTTTTTCAGGTAAGGACAAGCATCTATCCTACTAACATTTACCCACTTTCTAATGTTACAGTGAACGTAAAAAGTTACAAGGTTGGCTGTAAAAATCCCCGGGTGAAGATCAATGGCAAACTTACTGTACTGTACTGGACTTGAATGATTTTGTTTTGGAAATGAGGAAAATAACGTTTTGCATACTGTCATAATATATTGATTGCTTAGTCTGAAACTAATGATTAATCAAAGAAACATATTCCTTTCTTCCTTCCCTTCCTTCCTTCTTTCTTTCCAATCAAAACCCTTTCCTTTTCCTTTTCTGTCCAATAAACCCTCATTTGGGGGGGGGGGGGGGGGATAGGAAGGAACGTGTCAGGTCACTACTACTTGGAACGATTATTCACCTAATATGACTATTTTCCTATTTGAGACCAGGCCATTATCAACGGGCTCCACATTTCCTTAAATAACCATTTTTTCCTCTTTGCTTAAATTGAATCGAATACAGCAATGGAAAAATAATCCCAAACAAGAATTAACACCAGATGTAAATTCTAACTAAAACTTATTTGCATAAACCCATTAATCATTCAGTGTTTGCACATCTTTTTTATTTTGTTCTGAAGTTTACACAACATCACTAGATAGGAACTCTCTGTACCGCCTAATAATCAGAGATTTTAAGATAAGTGTATTGTTGAATCTGGCCTCGTCAGTGATCAACTATGTACACTTTTACCTTTTAAAACTACACTTACCAAGAGGCAGAAGAACAAGAACGCCTCTTAAGCTGTTACTACACTCTTCAGTGAAACGTCTGTTTGTGACATTCATTTCTTTTCACAACCTTTTATTGTGTGTGAGGAAACATCAAATGAGCACACTACATTTGGTTTTGCTAATTATCAAAGTGCTGAATTAGTTTTGACTGATTTCTTCTGATTGAATGTCAACCGGTCTTTTGTGGTTTAAAAATTTATAAAAAAAAAAAATTTCACGTTGGGTTCGGGGGAACAACAGGAGTAAACTTACAGTTACCATTACACTGAAAATATGATTAAAGTGGGCCAGCTTGGTTGATTCAATGGGTAACATTCTTTTTAAACATTACAGAGATGCAACTATAGACTCTTATTACAGATGTCGACTAAGTCTAGCAACACTGTTTATGGAGGCCTACATTTACAGATTACGTTTAACAGACCGCAAACTGCAGATTGCCTTAACGAACAGACTGCAGGCTACATTCACAGACTACGTTACAGACCACAGCTACATTTACGGACCATTTTGCAGGCTGTTTAGAGATTTATGTTAGAGGCACATTATAGATATTACACGACGACTATAATATAGACTACAGTGCCAGCTACGTTTGCGGACGGCTCTATAACAGCGCGCGACCAGACCTGTATGCAGACCACTTGCAGACCACCAAACCGCAGCTTACAGCTACAGACCCTAACTACAAATTCCTACTAACTACCAGACTACTCTACAACTGCCACCTACAGAACCGCACTGCAGACTACAACTGCCTACAGGACCGACCACTGCAGACTATCACACGCACCTACAACACCACACTGCAGACTACACTCACTCCACGACCACGCCACTTGCAGACTACATCTGCAACTATAGCCACATCCCGCCCACCCCTTTCTCCACACTGTCAGACTACATCTCACCCATCTACAGCAACCACACTTCATCACCTACATCTCGCACCCCCATCTCTCTACTGTCATACTACAACCTTCACGACAGACCATCTACACCCTCGGCAGACCTACATCTGCAACTAATAAGACCACCACACTGCAGACTACATCTGCACTACTAGACCTGTGACATTGGCGCAGACCTACATTCTGCACTAACAGAACCACGGACTGTGTCAGACTACAACGGCACCTACAGAACCACACTGCCCCATCTACACGCCTGCACTACTACCGACTGCACTTGCAACTCGCATCCTGCAGTACTTCGGCGCTAACTGTCCACTTCACGTACTCTTCCTACACTGCAGACTACAACGCACAACCCGGGACCTCCTACTCACTGCATGACTACAACTGCACACGACCCACACCATACTCATCACAGTTCTTCTCCACGCAAACGACTAACAACTGCACTACAGAACAGACTTCCCCAACGCACTGCAGACTGCAACTGCACTAACGTCCTCCCACACTGGCAGGACTAACAACTCGCACTATACAGACCCACATACTACGACCTGCTCTACCAACTGCAACTACAGACCTCGCACTGCAAGACTACAACTGCTGCATTCCTACAGACCACACTACACTCGGCAGACTACAACTGCACTACGACCACAGAACGACTGCTCTACAACTGCAAGTCTACAGAACCAACATACAGACGACTGCGGCTAACCAACTGCAAAATACAGATCGACCTACACAGAACTGCTCTACACCTTGCACTAAACTACAGACCACGACATACACAGACTGCTCTAACAAACCGTGCACTACAGACCACTACACAGACTGCTCTAATACAAACTGCCACTACAGACCACATTCTACAGAACATACGTACAAGACCACTAATACAAAATACTTACCACACTAGCCGGCGCACCACAGAAAAACAAATGCTGACTGCTGTACAACTGCACTAGCAGACTACAATACAACTGATGGCTATATAACAACTGCTCCGTTGGATCTTGCACAATTACAGACGGCTCCTACAACATGCTCGTTGGGAACACAATACAGACTGCTCTACAACTGCTCTTTGGAACGCAATACAGACTGCTCTACCACGTGCTCTTTGGAACACAATACACGACTGCGTTCTCTACAACTGCTGCTTGTGTAACCACAATACAGACTGCTCTACCAACTGCTCTTTGGAACACACTATACAGACTGTGGCTATATAACAACTGCTCTTTGGAACACTATACAAGACTGCTCTACAAACTCTGCTCTTCTTTGGAACACAATACAGACTGCTCTACAAATGGCTGCTTCTTCTGGACTAACCATACAGACTGCCTGCTACAACTGTTGTTTTGGAACACCATACAGAGCTGCTCTAACTCAACTGCTCTCTTTGGAACACACAATACAGACTGCTCTACGATACAACTGCGAGAAGGGGGGTGTTTGGACACAATAGCTACCGACTGGAACGCTACAACTGCTGTTTGGACATTCACTACAGACTGCTCCTACCAACTGGCTCTTTGGAACACAATACAGACCTTGCCCTCTGCTGCTACGACCTAACTGCCCTTTATGACACCACAATACCGACTGCTATCATACAACTGGCTCTTTTGGACACATACACTATATCCGAACTACTGTGCTCACACCAACTTGCTTCGTTCGGACTGCGGCAGCATACTAGCCTTGCTCTACAAACTACCACTGCTGTTTGGAAGCACAATATACAGACTGCTCCTACAACTGCTGTTTGGTAACACAATACAGAAACCGCCATATAAACAACTTGCTCTTGTGCTACACACATATACACAGACTGCTATAACATTTGCTCTTGGAAGTCAGCAATACAGACTTGCTATACAACACTGCACTTACAGACTTACATTACAGAATCCATCATTGGCGGAACCACATTGCAGACTACA
The DNA here is from genome assembly GCA_016801955.1 of Conus betulinus. Taxonomy (NCBI): domain Eukaryota; kingdom Metazoa; phylum Mollusca; class Gastropoda; order Neogastropoda; family Conidae; genus Conus; species Conus betulinus. The sequence continues at coordinate 10,916 of JADBJO010021782.1, forward strand.
TTACAAATCAGACAAACTACATCTCAGCGTCACAATTGCGGACCACATTTGCAGACTACAATCTGCAAATCACACTGCAGACTACAACTGCACTACAAACCACATTGCAGATTACTCTCTACTTACCCACACTACAGACCACACTACAGACCATTCATTACAACAGACCACACTACAAACCACATTACAGGACCGCGCTAAATTACCAGTACCGTGTAACAGACCCGCATGGGTCCGACCACATCGCATGGACTACTCTCCGACTACCTGCGCTACAGACACCACATTACGCCTACTACTTCTACAACTTGCGCTACAGACCAGCATCGCAGACTACTCTACAACTGCGCTACAGACACCAAATTTACAGACCGGCGTTCGTTGCAGATTCACGTTCAGACCACATATACAAGACTATAAGTCACACCCACACAACCACCATTATACTACCCTATTGCAGACGACCCCATTTGCAGGACCAAATGCACGGCCACTACTACTTCTGACGACTGCAACTAGCAGACCACATTACAGACTACACCTACAGACCTACACTTATACTAGCCTATATTTGCAAGTGCAGACCCCCCATTGCAGACCACATTGCCTGCGACTACTCTATGCGAACTGCACTAACATGACCACATTACAGACTACACCACAGACCACATTATAGCACCATACTAGCAGATCACCCCGGCTTGCAGACCACATCTTGCCATGACTACTCTAGACCTGCACTACAGACCACCATTTACAGACTACACCCACAGACTGCCATCTATTGCACACCCATATTGCAGACCACATTGCCGACTACTCTCTACGACTGCACTACAAAGAGACCACATATACAGACGTTACATGAGGGACCATTTTTACAGACCACCACATAGACCACACTGTGCAGACTACAGACTACGCTACAACTGCACTAGCAGATGGCCAGCATCTGCAGACACACATTGCACACCACATGACCATCAGACCACACCCATTGCACACCACATCTACAGACCACCCAGCCACAGACCTTACCACTGCGACTACGCTACTCACAACTGCACCACCCACAGAACCACACTGCAAACCATACCTTACACCAAAAATGAACCAAGGACAGACCACACTACAGGCCTCACGTTACAGACTGCAGTGCAGAGAACCCAACAGGACCATTCTACAGACCTACGCGCACACATCGCACACTACTACGGCTAGCATCACAATGCCGTCCACCGACTAAGTTTGTCATTCCGCACACCTTCAGAAAGACCAAAGCAGCCAAGAGATGAGTATTTGCCAGGAAATCCCTACGAAGATTGAGAAGAACTTGTGCCGGATGTAGGCATTATTTTGTGAACACCATCTTCAAGACGGGGTTCGCGGGTTTGGGCTCTAAAGAACGGATCTGAGGTGTCCCCAGGTGATTAGGATTAGGATTAGATATAATCATCCGTGTTTGATTTCAAATCCCTCATACCAATCTCAGCCCAGCGACTCCAGCCGTTGCTCAGATCTGCTACGCTTCGGTGAGTGCCACTGGTAAACATAGAAGTTTCTGACAATGTCATACTCATCTTTTTGTGATATTGCTTTCATATGGATTTCCGCTTGGTATACTCATTTTTCGCGTTGAAACGTGAACTCTGGAAATTGTTTTTTGAAAGGCCAGAAATATAACCACGGAGTTTTATAACGTTTTTCGAGGGGTAAAACAATAAACAAAACAAATCCTAAACAATATGTCAATATAAATACACAATAATTCAGAGAAAAAATGATTTTCAATGAGAATAAAATGAAGCGCAGAGTGAAATGATGATAAATGCTATGCATCGACCAAAAATGCTAAGGCCTTTTGTGCATGGTGCGTGTGTTTAATCACATTTTTAATGCATGCCGCTTCTCGCGCGGGCATCTTACATACACCACACACAACCGACATACATGACACACGCGCGCATGGACAACCGTAAACACCACACATACACACACCACACATTCAGCTCACTCAAACAACACTAACATACACGTCCACACACAAGCGAGCGCACGCACGCACCACACGCACGCGAGCGATGCTGCGCGCGCGCGCGCGCGCATCACACACGATAACACACCCACACCACCCACACACACACCACACACAGAACCGAATAATAAGTATAGAATTTGCACGGCGCGCTAATTTTGTTGTTCCGTTCAAACATCGATCTCGCGATTCCTGCACTTGTCTTCCCCGATTTCTAGACTATTGAATCTCTTTAGTAATTGCAGACGCCGCGTGCCGCAAGCACTGCACGCGCCCTGCCCTACTGCGCGCGCGCGCTGCGCACATAACAGCACACACACCACCACACACACAAGTCCCACACCCAACACACACCCCACACACACTCACACGCACAGCATGCATCACAAACTCTCACCTCGTGCACACCACACACACACACACACACACACACACACACAGCACACACACACACTACAACACACACACACACACAACAGAACGCACCATCAAAAAACGCGCAATTATAACATACAACAAAATATAGGAAGATGCACATAATTAATGATGATTTGATTATATAATTTATATATCCTTCTCCTTCTCTCTCTCTCTCTCTGTATATTGCATGCCCATACGTACGTACGTGCCCTGCATTTTGTGTAGCGTTCGTCTGTCTGTTATGTATGCATGTATTATGTATGTTTGTTGCATGTATGTAATGTGTATGTTTTACAGCCATGGGTTAACCTGACAATAACTTGGTTTCGGGTCAGTCAGCATTACCTGTACATTACGTACGTAAGGTATGTTTATGTATGTATGTATGTATGTATGTATGTATGTATGTATGTACGTATGTATTTATGTATGTATGTATGTATGTATGTATGTATGTATGGTATTATGTATGTAGTGTTTGTGTGTGTTATGTATGCATGCATGTATGCATGCCTGCATGATGATGTATGTTTGTATGTATGTAGTGTGTTGTTGTAGGTATGTATGTATGTATGGTTAGTACGTATGTATCTAGTATGTATGTTGTATGTGTGTATGTATGATGGTATGTATGTATGTATGTATGTATGTATGTGTTTGTATGTATGCATATTATGTATGTATGTGCGTGCGCGTCATGTGCGAGTGTGTGTGTGTGTGCGTATGTTATGTATGTGTGTTGTGGTGTGTGTGTGTGGTGTGTGTGTTGTGTGTGTGTGTGTGCTTGTGTGTGGTGAGCACAGCGCGCATGTGTGTGTCCCTCTCTGTGAAAAAGAGAGAGAGAGAGAGAGAGAGAGAGAGAGAGAGAGACGAGAAAGAGAGAGGGAGAGAGAGAGAGATGAGAGAGTTAGAGATGAGTACGAGCGCGTATTTGCATACGCACATCTCGACGCGCTACTTTAAACTGGATCTCAATAATCTTCATCATTCAAGTAAGAAGTCAGAAAGTAGATGGTCGCATGTTTTAGAACAATAATTAATCAATAGAAACTATCTGGATTTGAGATCCAGCTTAAATTTAAATAAGCCTATATTTCGGGTATATGTTTTCCCCCTGTAACAGAAATCCATCTGAACAATGTCGACTGGGGTGATCGTTTCATGTTTAATGATGGGAAGCGTACACGATGAATCCAAAGACAAATCATGATATTAGGGGATATTAAAAATATACATCTACTAAAAAGAAAGGAACAGTGGAACTATGGTTTTTTTGAGTCACTTGGTCTTGACAACACGGCTAATCAATCAAAACTCCTACAAGGGTCCTGAGATTTCTGAAAACACTGTGTAGACCATTTATTTATTGTAAATTTACAAAAATCCAGAACGCACCACATTTCTTGAGACAAGTTGTACCTGTTTATGTATGCGTGTGGTCACTTTCCCAATTTGTTGCACACTTGGTCGAAATATGGGTATCAGAATTCCAAGGTCTTAAACCCAAATCAAAACGATTTACCTTTAGAAACCTCTTTTCAAAATTTTGAATAGTGACAAATTTCTCTCTGTGACCTATTTTAAAGATGAATAAATTCCCCTCTAAAATAAAAGTGGTCATCGTAAGATATGAAACTCCAATCATTGGGCTCTTTACTAGAATTTTGGGTACTCCATCTGTCTTATACTGATCGCTGTATATCAACAAATATGCCCCGCCTCACAAACCCAAAAAGAGTTTCAAACATCGGATAAAATACTCGTTGGCTTACAAAAGAGATAACAGAACGCTATTTACCAAAGAGAAGTATCTTGATACAAAAATGGCCCTTCCCCGTGGAAGAATAACAGCTCAGGATACGTACAAAGAAATACAGTAACCACCTCTCTCATTAGAGCAAGAAGAAAAACGAAATACTTTCTATCATAAATTTAATTAGTTAAAAGCAATAAAGACAGTCTCTCCCGTATGGAAAGCCATCCATGAATTAACAACATAAAACATGTTTTCTTCCTACCCCCCCCTATTGTCCAAACATAACTGAATGACATAACTCTGCCAGTAAACTAAAATCACCATTTTTACAAAACAGTAGCAGATCAAACTATTCAAGATGATAAATCCAATGATAATGACCCTAGAAGAATTATTACAAAAACTCTGCATGGAAAAAAAATATCCATTTCAGATTTTACTAGATAATCCAGCGTTTTAGAGAACTCTCTCTTTCTGTATTTCGTGTCGCATTGTGCCAGCGATTGAAAACAGACAGCCACACTCGTGGAATTGACGGTACGGAATAGGATGGTAAAATTCTAAAGCTCTGTGCAAACACTCCACCGTTTTACTCGCATCGCAGAAAACGTTTGTTTAACTGTACATTTTACAACCTCTGTATAGAATAAACAATGCTTGTCCAGATATTTTAAAGAAAAAGCAAAAATTACTACACCTAATAATACAAATCAGGAAGAACCACTACCTGATTTCCATCAAATTCTAGACCCTATTCTCGTTTTTTTATCAGTTCTTTTTCTAAGGCAGGCCATCTAGAACTCCCACATCAATAAATGTCTCCATTCCCGCAGGCAGAAAAATATGATTTATAATCCACCCAAATCGATCAGGGTTTCAGAGAAAACCCATTCGTTGCCACACAGTGCTAACTAAAAACTAATAGATAGTTGCTCTTACAAACATGAACTACAAGCAAATTTTCAGGAATTCTTCCCTTGTAGAGTGTTTCGCAAGCAGCTTGTGGCGTTTATAAATCATGAACCTTTTTTTACTCAGAAAAACTATAAGCATCATACAAAACAACTGAAACTGATTTCATCTTTTCCTCTCCAACAGAAAACACAATTGTGTCCCGTAGAACACGATACAACATCGATTTTTCCCAACTTTTCCCAACAAAATTGGTTGTGGTCCAACAAGGGTCGGGTATTAGCGTCCTCTCTATTGTTTTCTTTTACACTCCAATGATAACTGCCATTGCTATTTTGAAAATAAACAGTGAATGTTCGCTGTGATGGATACAACCATTAGACAACCAAGTACGGTCTGATGCCAAACAGGTTTGCAGTGACATGCAAGAAAACAATCAATCTCTTGGTTGAAAATGGACACCATTTAAACAATAATCACATGCTCTCCCATTTCTAGGACGAGAACTAAGCCAAGTTCGCCGCCCCCCCCCCCCCCCCGCCCCACCCCATCCCAAACAAATAAAACAAAAACCTAGTTCATGATGATTAACTACAAGACAGAAACTTGTCGTCAAAACTCTCTAAGCCAAAATCTGCCAGTACTTTGCATTTCTAAACGAAAACGTCGAAGAAAGTAACCTGTCACAAAGTCCTTGGGGAATAACAATAGATAATTCTCTAACTTGGTCAAAACACACTTAGAGTCTTTAATCTGCTAGAAAACGTTCAAGAAAAACTAAGGAAGGGAAACCTACATCTTCTAAAAAAGGATTAAGAACTTCTCTTAATTTGCATGCAAGAAAACTATTCTTCTTTCACTCTTACCATTCATCCCTTTTTATTTGACTATGCGGCCTCAACGCTTTTGGGACTCAGCGCAAGCAATAATTCACGCCTCAAAACCACTAATTAGCCCTTCACAAAAGAGCTGTCAAAGTAACGTTTAGGGTCAAAACCATCCTCGCTGGCAGAACTCAGACTATATAGCAATCAGGCATTCTCCCATCCCAAAGCCAAACTTCTATATTCTAAAGACCATTCACACGCCAAAACTTCTTAATATATCCCCAAATAAAGGGCCCACTTTATGCATAAGGTACTGCCTCCATGGAAATGCTCCACTTTCTCTCTACAAAATATATTTATCTTTTTTTAAACGACTATCGACATTCACATAAAATAAAACCTCCCGTTTTGCAATGATTAATATTCTATACAAGTCTAGTTTTGGCCGTATTCTGGAGGTTGGCTATGGGAACCATATTCCTCAAGAAACTAAAAAAATCAAATCAAAATCAAACTTTAAAAAAATCAAGTCTAATTTCAAAAAATTATCTGAATGAATGTCTCAGATTTGACCACTGCACTATACTCGCCTAAATAAGTGTATTGAAAATTCTTAATTCAGATTTCATTCAAACAAATACGTGATGTTCGAAGTTGACTCAATTCTACCAAATGGACTTTAATGTTTTTTTTTTTTTTTGTTTTTTTTTTCTAAAGCCCTTTTGGCGGGTGCGTGTGTTTCTCCATGTCTGCTCTTCATTGTCTTTCTCCCTCTCTCTGCCATTCTATCTCTGCCATCTACACACCAGTCCCGTCTCTCTCCTTCTCTCCATCTCATCAACCTCTATTCTATCTCTCTCTCTCCGTCTCGTCCACTCCAAACTCTCCTCACGTATCTCCATCAACCTCCTCCGTTGTTGCTCTCTCTCGTGTCGTTGATGCGCATCATCCCTTCTCTCCTTTCCTTCCCTCCCTTCAAGTCCTCTCTCTCTGGCCTCTTTCTTCTATGTGTCGTGTATTGTGTCTGTATGCATTCAGCTGTCCAATGTGTGCATTAGGTTGGTTCTGGTGTTGATTGCTTTCGTTTTTCCATCTTCTTTGCTGTTTTTCTTGTGTAAAGGTTCTGTGATGTAAAAACAGCTTTTGCTTTTTTCACTTTGTTCAATGTTCCCTTTCGTTCTGTCGTTCTTTCACACACCCGTCATACACGTAAGATTTTCTCAATGCCAGCCCCCAGCCATCTTCTCCTCTCATGTCTCTATCTTTGAAATGCTCATTCCCCGCGCCTGCTCGATGGTATTACGGGATTGTTTCCCCCTCCTGCCCCAAGGACTACTCTGAAAAAAAAAACATTGTGTGTCGTTGCAACCTCTAACCCAAAAATAAAAATGCCGTTCTTTCGGTTCGTACAAGTATATATGCGTAAGTGCACACGCATTCCAGTCGTCTCCGTACTTGCTTCAGAGAACGGACCTCCCCCTCTCTCACATCGTGTCGACATTCTCCTCTCTCTCCTTTGGGTGTGTGTGTGTGTGTGTGTGTTGGTGTGTGTGCGGTGTGTGTTGTGTGTGTTGTGTGTGTGCCTGTGTGTGTGTGTGCGTGCCTGTTGTGCGTTTGTTTTTTTTTTGAGATAGATACTATATATAGATATATATATAGATATATTATGATGTGGTGCTGTGTTGTGTGGTGTGTTTGCGTGTGTTTTGTGCGTGTTGCGTGAGAGAGAGAGAGAGAGAGAGAGAGAGAGAGAGCACTGAAGAGAGAGTCAAGAGAAGCGAGAGAGACTAGAAGAGAGGTGGCGATAGACGAGACAGAAGCCCTAAAAATGAGGACGATGAGTTGAGTGACTGTGGAGAGAGAGAGTGAGTAAGAGAGGAAAGTGACTGTCATTGAGTGAGTAGTGTGTGTCTGTGTCGTGTTGTGTGTGTGTGTGTGTGTGTGGTGTTGGTGTGTGTGTGTTGTGTTCTTTCGCGTGTGTGTGTGTGTGTTGTGTGTGTGTGTTGTGTGTGTGTGGTGTTGTGTGTTGTTCGTATCACTGGTGTGTGTGTGTGTGTGTATTGTGTTGTTTGTGTGTGTTGTAGTGTTGTGACAGGTGCACCAAATATTCTGTGTGTGTGTGTGTGTGTGTGTGTGTGTGTTATGTGTGTGTGATAATTTGTTGTGTGGTGAGTGTGATTGTGTGTGTATCGTAGAGGTTGTGCTTGTTTTGTGTGTGGTGTTTGTGTTTTTGTGTGTGGTGTGTGTTTTTTTTGTTTTTTTTTGTGTGACGGCGTTTATAGAGAGAGAGAGAGGAGCAGAGAGAAGACAGAGACTCTAGAGAGAGAGACAGACGACAGACAGGACAGACAGAAGACAGACAGACAGAGACTGACCAGGACTGGGGTTTTTCTGTGTGTGTCGGAGTCAACTTGTGTATGGGTTTGTTGTGTGCGAGGGGTGACGCAACGCACGCCGACACGCCCAGGCCCATGCATATGTCCATTTTTTCCAAAGCTTTTGCTTGATGGTGAAAGCCTACCTGCCTGTCTGTCTGTGTCTGTCTGATTGTTCTGTTGAGTATTTCTTCGTTACCGTAACAGTACACGTTCCAACGTGTTTCTTATTCTTTGAGGGCCCGCATCTTTCTCTTCTCTTTTTTGCATCCTTCCAGGACATTTACAGCTAAACACAGCTTCTACATGGCTTCACTTCTACAGTTTCTTCTAGGACTTCTACAGGTCGTCTATTAATCTAGGTCCTTCTTGGACTTCTATAGCGCACTTCTACAGCTTACATGTACAGCCTACTTTTCCAGGTTACTTCTACAGCTTAACTCAACACAGCTTTACTTCTGCAGTTTGATTTATTGATTTCTTCTAAACGCTGCCTTGCATGCAGCTTACGTCTCTTCTACAGCTTTACCCCTACAGCTTGCTTCGGTCTGGTAGTCTGAGGTGTATGTAGTTTGTAGCATAGTTTTACAGTGCGTCTGGTAATATTTAAAGATTATTTTATAAAAAAAAAAAAAAAAAAGCTCCATTGGGAGTGTCCCGGAGAAACCGAAACACAAATTAACAAGACTAAGAAACAACAATGAAAAAAAGACCAAATCACCATAACAATTGCACACGTCGGGCTGACATGAATAGGTATCATCATGTAATCTCATTTTAAAAAACAAAGTCATATATTCATGCTTCAACACTATGGTAATACTACTAAGTGATACCCCCCCACCCAGTCTGGCGTTTTTGCCGAAGACCATGCTGTTTTTTTTTGTCAACTTCAACAATCTGGTTTATTACAAAACAATTTAGGCAAACTCCTTACTCCCGTTGATAAAATGAATACACAACCGACATGAGTTACCCTTACATGTTTTTTGTTATTTACGTACAATTAAAGGTAACTCTTGCTCCCCTGATAAAATGAATACACACCCACATGTTACTTTTACTCAAGTTACCCACCCTTTACCCCTGTTTTGTTGTTTTCCCCCCCTGTTTTACCCTACTACTCTGTTCCCTGCCCTCATTTATAACAAACTCTGGCTAAACGTCGACAAAGGTGGCCCACACACATACACAACACACACACACACACACACAACACACACACACACACACACAACACCACTCCCTCTCTCTCTCCTCTCCAACTCTCTCCCACTCTCTCCCTCCCCTCCCTCCTCTGTCTGTCTGTCTCTCCCGGTCTGTCTGTCTGTCTGTCTCTGTCTGTCTGTCTGTCTGTCTGTCTTCTCTCTCCTCTCTTCTCCTCAATGAAGAGTTGTAGTTGGTCAACGTAATTGTTTCCGGTATTGTCCCCTTCAGTAAATGGTCTATGGTCCTACACCTCAATCCCCCCTTTCGCCCCGTTCCCCCTTCAAAATGGGTATTATACCTCCATAAACTTCCCTTTTTTCCCGCTTTCGCTTTCCCTCTCTCAGCAAACTATAGAGTCACAACTAACTGCGTTTTTCGATCACGATTGTCGTATGGTTGGTGAGCCATTGCTTATATACTTTTGTTTATAAAACCGGGTGTAGTCCTGTGGCGGTGTTTGCAGGCTGTAGTTGTAGCCTGGTGTGTTCCCTGTAGTGTGGCCTGTAGCGTTGGTCCTATATAAATTCTATAGCGTGGCGGCGGGCTGGTTCTATAGTGCGGTGCGTCTGTATTGTAGTTTTAAGCGTGGCCTTTTAGCTTAGGCTGGTACGCGAAGGACTACAGAGTGCTGTTGTGGTGTGTTTGTTATGTGAACTGTATTTTTGTAATTTAATGTAGCTTTTGTTGTGTTATCCCTCTGCGTTGTCTCTGCTCGACAGAGTAGTTTTTTTTTAGCATGGACCTGTAGTTTAGTCTGCAGTGTGGATGGGCCGCTAAGCGTATTCTATAGTGGGTGTTCTGAAGTTGTTTAACGTGGTGTAGTCCTCAAAGTGTAGTCTGTCTGTGCGTAGTCTGTGGTTTACACCACTCCGCTGTAGTATAAACTGGCAGTGTAGTGTTGAAAAATTGATCGTAGTCCCTCTGTTCCACACCCTCTTCAGCGGTCCCTGGCCGTAATATTGCAGTGTAGCCTAAGCCTGTGGTGTAGTTGTGCACCCCCAGAAGGTATCTGCCCAAAAGATTGTAGTCAGTAGTTTTTTGGTCCGTGGTATTATCTGCAGTGTGGTTGGCAGTGTACTCCATTGTTTTGGTCTGTCTACCACTAGGCTGTAAGACAGCCTGCAGTGCAGTCTGCTATGTTAGCCTGCTGTCCAGTCTGCTATGTAGCCTGCTGTCCAGTCTGCTATGTAGCCTGCAGGCGCTATGTAGCCTGCAGGCAGGTTCCGTCTCTTACGTAGCCTGCAAATGTGGACTGCAATGTAGCATGCAATATAGTGCATAATATGACTTATAGTAATGTAGACTGGAGTGTGTTTTACTGCGATGTAGCCAGCACTGTAGTCTATGACATAGCCTGAAAAGGAGCCTTCATTACAGCCTGCAGTGTAAGTCAGCAACGGAGCCTGCAGCGAGTCTAGAAATGTAGCCTGCAGTGTGATCCATAATTAATTCTGAAGTGTAGCGGATATTCTGCAGTGTTATCTATGATGAATCCTGCGGGTTGTCATTCATGATGAATCCTGCAGTATAGTTTATGATGAATCCTGTTTTGTGTCATTCATGATGAATCCTGCAGTATAGGTTTATGATGAATCCTGCAGTGTATTCTGTTATAAACCATGCAGTGTAATCTGTAATGAAACCTCGTAATGTATTCTATAATGAATCCTGCAGTTGTAAATCCTGCAACGTAATCTATCAGGAAATCTGCACCTTTAAATCTATACTACACCAGTACCCGCAGTACCGAGTCATGCAGCCAATGACGACGAAATCCATCATAATCCTACAGCAATAGTGCATGTAAAGTGATGTATCATAGTGGTCGTCGCCAGTGTAGTCTGTGCCGACCATTGTAGTCGTATGTAGTCTGCATTGTAGCCTGCAGTGTAATACAGCCCTGCAGTGTATAACTCCATCCTCAGTCTACAATGTAGTTTTTGCAGAATGGTCTTAAGTGTTTTAGAGGACCCTGATTTGAAAAAAAAAAAGTTTTGAATGTGCCGTCCTGCGCTACATGTCAACACTGCGGTCGTGGCCAAAGCCAACTGGTCTTGGAGACTAAAAATGGAGACAACGTGCGCCAAAAAGAATTGAAAGAAACGGTAATGGGCAGGTGGACCGTTGAGAAGAACGATCCTTCCGCAGAAAGAAAACCAGAGCGGAGGAGAGGCCTGATAGCAAAGGGCCTCTCTCGATGGATCGAAACTTACAACTGCGGTTGCACTTTTACTACCTCCAAGTATTTTTTTTTTTAAATTCGACTTTCATATTAAAACTTGTGAATCGATAGCTTTGTTTAGAAACCTCTCTCGCTCTTCTCTTCTCTCTCTATCTCTCTCTCTCCTCTCTTCAGTCTCCTTCTCATCCTCATTTTGTGTATATCCATGAGAAATGCTCGTGACAGAATGGCAAATTCTTATACCGGTTTCAACTGAATACACAAATAATTTATGCCCGCGTGTTTCTCCTATGCGTTGTGCTGCTATGTACGCGGTTTCTAAAATGGTGTATAGGCAGACCAGACAGACCGACAGTGAGACAGTGAGACAGACAGGCAGACCCAGACCGTTGCAAACAATGGCCAACAGGGACAGAAGTACTAGATACTCACACAAAGACGTCATTAATAAATCTTTACCTCTTCATTCATTAAGAAGAAAAAAAGGAGTGAGTGAGTGTGTGTGTGGTGTGATGAATTGATTTCACTCTTACCTTAAGAATCCTGTTTCCTCACGGTCAGACAGGAAACAACCATCACAGCGTCAGTCGTAGAAATTCTGGGCAAAACTGATGTCCAGAGTTGTCTTCATGGAAAAATTCAGTCGCCTTTCTCAACTGTCATTTTCAGCTATCTTGATTCGCATTATAAATGAAAAGCTTCTCACGTTTTCTTTCACAAGCCCAATGTAGACTTGTGTTCTCTGTGTTGCGAATCACTGACTCACTGATTCTTGGTTTCAAAAGCTGCCTTACGATTCCCGTTTTCTTTTGCAATGGCAATAACTTGAATTTGAAATCAATTTAAACTCTGTGCTGCTTTCGTTTGCTCTAACAGGATTATGTAACAGTTTGACCAGAGAAACTCAATGTATTTTGTCAGAGGAAGCGACAGTGCAGGTGCAGACAGGTTGTATTTGTCAGTTGCATGTAGTGCGAATGCTTGCACGGGTGGCACGGGTTTTTTCCCGGCGTTCATTTTTTTCTCGGCTCATCGTCCGGCCCCCCCCCCCCCCCCCCCCCCCCCCCCTCCCACCCCCGCCTCCTTCCTATTTCTGCACGTAATATCAGGCGCTAACAATCGATAGTGGCCCAAGGGTCAGGTGTTGAGAAAACTGTGTGTGTTGCAGGTCGAAAATTACGGTACAAACCATCCTGCATTCTGAATTTTTGCTTCTACGTACCTCTGACCAGGACAAGGAAAAGGTACTGTTGGATTTTCCCTTTTTGGAGTTGGGCTTCTTCTTCCTCTCCATTCTCCTCTCTCTCCTCGAAAAAATCATCTTCTCTCACTCTCTCTCCCTTCTCTCTCTACTCTCATCCTCTCTCCTCTCCCCTCTCCTCTGTACCTCTCCCTCATCGTTCTCTAACTCCTTCTCTCTCTCTCTCATCTCTCTCTTATGTAAAACGCCAACTTCGTCATGCGTCACAGATACACATAGCCTACTGGTGTGTGAAACTCTTTTCTTCGTTGCTTACCAAGGGCCATTCACTAGCTGTTCTACGCCTAGCCTGATGATTATATAAGTGTACACACACACACACACACACACACACACACATATATATATAGATATATATACACATGCATATATAAAACAAACAAACGCGCGACTATTCTATCTATATTCATGTAAACATTTTATGTATGCATCATGTGTAAAACAGGTAGGTGATTTCTGCTATGACATGTCCATCCAGTGTTTGTATGTTGTGTATCAATACATTCACGATAGTCCCTCTATCCACGGTCAGCAGAGTGCACACAAAATTGAAATTAAAGGGTTTTAACACCACCACTACGGAAGCAGAACACTTGGAATTCAATGCATAGATTCAGATCAAATTGAAATCACAGAAATTAAAGAACAGCACACTGTCCACGGAAACAAACACCCGAACAGCTAACATCATATCGCAATGTTTTTTAATCAAGATTCAACCGCTAATTAATATAAACAAAAGTGTCCACCACCATTTTACACAGCCACCATGAAAACAAAAAAAAAAAAAAACAGAAAAAAAAAAAAAAAGCCAAAGAGAACAAAGAAAACCAAACCAACACCAAACGAAGAGCTTTGTCACAGATTACATGTGAGTGTTGAAGGTCCTGAAAGCAGTGAAAAGAGCTTGCATCCCCCACATTTCAAAAATTAACAAATATCCATGTGTGTTTCATTTTATTCAGAGTTCAACGTGCTGTTACAGTGTACCACCACACATCAACCACATCTGAACCTGTCGTCTTGTGTACCAACATCTTTTTTACACCCACACAATTATTAAATATCACTCCAGGATGTTGTGTTGTGTTTGTGTGTGATGTGTGTGTGGTGTGTGTGTGGGTGTGTGTGTGTGTGTGTGTCATTTGGATCATTCAATCACCACACCCACCATCAAATCATCATCATAATCTCTCTCTCTCTCCTCCCTCATCTCGCTCTCTCTCTCTCTCATCCCCTGATCTCCTCTCTCTCATCTCTCTCCAAATTCATAGAAGTGGGCAGTGATCTCAGACGAAGTTTTAATAATCTGATGAAAGATGAGTTTTGATGCTTATAGAGGTCGGGAAAAATATTTCCTCGAATCAGATAGTTTTAAAAGCGCTCGTCCTCATCATCATAATCAGGCGAAGTAAGCACGCATTCAGGACGTCACAGTTAGGCGGCGGGGAAAACGGGAAAACAACTATGTAGGCAACGGATTTCCTTAAAAAACCGTCAGAGAGACAAATGAGAATAGCGCACAGAATGATTACAAGCCACAAAAGGCCCCCCAGTGTATACGAAACACTCATAGAAATCTCCCGTCCTTTCTACCGAGGTGTTTTGTAATGAAGCTGTTTGAGAGCAGATGGGCACGTAAGGTTAATGACAGTTTCCAATAACGGCAAAGCCACCGAGACCGCTTCCACGCCAGAACTTCCACTCACCAACTTGATACACGCTCAGGCGCGTTAAAGCACAGATGGCGACTGTTATCATCAACAGGGTTTCTGTTCCATGATAGTACAATGTCATATACCGTGAGTCGATGGTCTTGAGATGCACAAAATACAGTAGTGGAAAAAATTACCTGTTTTTAATTGTTAAGTTAAGTTTCACTACGTATCTTGAATTGTACATTAAGTCCAAAATTTAGTTCGCAAGTCACTGTATTTACCGACAGACAGGCAGACAGGCAGGCAAGCAGATACGAGAGAAAGACAGACACACGCACGACGCACGGACGCACGGACACACGCACGCACGCACGTACACACGCACAAACACACACACACATACACACAGGCATGAACGCACAGAGAGAGAGAGAGAGAGAGGAGAGAGAGGAGAGAGAGAGAGAGAGAGAGAGAGAATCTTAATATGCAGCGCCTTTTCATATAGTTTTGTCGCTTTGCTACGTGCACTTGAAAATGAATTCAATCTTTATATTTGTTCACTTAAGTTCGTGACTTTTCTTTTTTTTGTTGTAAAAACTGGGTGCAAGCATACTCTGTTCCCCCAGTCGTGGACCTCACCGATCTAATACTAGCGTCAAGATTTGTTTTCCGAAAAACGATCAGTGACCAAAAATCGCAACGAGTCACTGAGTCGCCATATTTGTTTCTCTGCCCTAATGGCAAAAAGTGTACCGTAGCAACTGGAAAGCGCTCAGAGAGATTACTCCAAGTGACTTTTTTGTCTACTATCGAGGCACTCTGTAGATCTCTTGCAGTTAACACATTATTCGTCGTGACTGTTGTGAAGATGAACTGAGCGAGGGAGGAGAAACGGGAAGAAACACTGACTTACTTAGACTTAGAGGCTGCCGCGTCTTGCGACGGCACGAGGCAGTCAAGGTGCTGCCCACCTGTGCATGGTCCCTCAGCCAGTTTGCTGAGTGCGCTTGAAAACATCTCTGGCTCAATGTTCTTCCAATCAGTGGGTCTTCTAAAGGCGCAAACCACTGCTTAGAAAAAAAAAACATGAGCCAGAGACTAATTCTATGCTGTTGAGCATCTTTTTTTTGTTGCCCGCGTGTGCGCGCGCGCGCGCGTGTGTGTGTGCGATTTTGTTAGCTGTTGGGACGAAGTAAGATGACCTGTGTACCTTCATCATTTTGATTGGCCAGTTCCTTTTTGACTCATCCAGTCACTTGACCTAATGTTATTATGATGATGGTCGACGTTATCATGAAACAGCTACATAAAATGGTAAATTGGCGAAGCAAAGTCTTCGGATGTTCACATAGTCATTCAATGTCATTGATTTTACGCTGAATTTCCATGTCTCTGCAGCAGGCGACTTAAGAAAAAAAAAAAAAAAGCTCTTGCGCAGCGGACATAGCATGTCACAGCATTCCCCCACATGCCCGACCCAAATGATACTCCGGGCAGACGGGGCAGCTGATACTGTCCTTCCATGGTGTGTGTGTGTGTGTGTGTGTGTGTGTGTGTGTGTGTGTGTGTGTGCGCGGCGCGCGCGCAGCGCGCGCGTGAGCGTGTGTGTGTATGGAAAGAAGTACGCAATCTGCTGAACTCTTACATTTTCTTGCAACTAGTACCAAACTAATAGGGACGTTCTCTTGTATTCAGCCCTTTACCTCTGTAGCCACAGTAGTCACCAGTCAGCCCATTACCCCCATTGCAGATTCATCCCGTTACCCCCTGATGAAGGTTCAGTCCATTACCCCTGCTGCAGATTTAACCCATTACCCCTGATGCAGATTCATTCGAATACACCCTGAATGCAGATTCAGCCCATTACGCCTGTTGCAGATATCAGCGTATTACCCCTGTTGCAGATTCAGCCTATTACCCTTGTTGCAGATTCAGCGTATTACCCCTGTTGCAGATTCACCCCATTACTCCCTGGTACAGATTCATTCCATTACCCTCGGTGTAGATTCATATTCCATTACTCCTGATGCAGATTCAGCGTATGTACCCCAGTGGCAGATTCAGCCCATTACCTCTGTTGCAGCCATTACCCCCGTATGCAGATCCATCCTATTACGTCCTGTTTCAGGTTGATTCCTATACCCCTGTTTCAGATTCAGCCCCCAGAACACGTATGGCTGGAAAAGTGCATTTGACCTGGTCAGACCTGACTTCTCCAAGGTGTCAAACGTTCTCCCTTGGACTGCAGAGTTGTCTCTGACAATCTCAGGTCTCACACAGTTCTCTTAAATTCAGATAGGAGCAAGCAGAGCTTCTTTAAAAGAAACATGAAAAAAATCCAGGTTTCATTCGGCTTTTTTGAAAAGCATATAGCCTGATTTCAACTCCATATATCTGTTCCGCCCACTGATCATCTGGTTAAAACGTGAAACAAAAAGGCCATGCGTTTATAAGAAAGGCCTATAAATGACCTCCTTCCTTCAAGTACACACCAAACCTAGTCCCAATCAATAATGATAACAGCAACAACAATAGCAAGCACAGTAATAGTAGTAGTACCAGTATAGTAATAATACAAAGGAGGAGGAGGAGAAGGAAGAGGAGAAGAAGAAGAAGAGCAACAGCAGGCAACGGCAACAAGAACAATAACAACAACAATAGTAATAATAATAATGATAGCAGTAGTAGTAGTGGTAGTAGCAGTAGTTGTAATATTAGTAGTACCAGTAGACAGTAGTCATAAAACGGAGGAGGAGGGAGGAGAAGGAGCAAGGAAGAGGAGGAGAAAGAAGAAAGAGCACAAGCAGCACCCGGCAACAAGAACAATAACAACAATAGTAATAATAGTAATGATAGTAGTAGTAGTAGTAAGTAGTAGTTAGTAGTAGTAGTAGTAGTAGTAGCAGCAGCAGCAGCCCAGACAGCAGCAATAATAATAGTGATATTAATGATAATATTAGTGGTGGGACGCTAATAATACGATGATGAAAATGAGACAAAACGAAACGCTGCAGCTGATAGTGAAACATGATTGATATGATTGATAATTTTGTAAGAAATAAAGCAATTGATTGATGATGATGTCTTTTAAAAATAAGGCAGTCACAGCACGCACCCACCCGCACAATGAAACACCTAACAAGAACAATACACACTAAACGCAGAGCAGATGTGGTGCATGTGGCAGACCCCTTAGACACGGCGAACAAAGCGGTCATGCAGTAAGCTATGGGACTTGACAAACCCACGGATCGAGGGACTGGTGAGAAATTTCTTTGTTTCATTGCACGCATGCCGTGCGGCAATGACTGACAGATGATCGAGTGTGGTCTGCAACTGCGTTAACAAAACTACAGTCTGCTTAAAGGGTGTACTTTCATTACACTTTGAGGCGTGCCGGATTGACTGCCGTCGT
>JADBJO010021783.1:0-7500 GCA_016801955.1 Conus betulinus
TCTGACGAGGGCACACGCTACTTTCAGTCTGACAAGGGCACACGCTCCTTTCAGTCTGACAAGGGCACACGCTACTTTCAGTCTGACGAGGGCACACGCTCCTTTCAGTCTGACAAGGGCACACGCTACTTTCAGTCTGACAAGGGCACACGCTACTTTCAGTCTGACAAGGGCACACGCTACTTTCAGTCTGACAAGGGCACACGCAACTTTCAGTCTGACACGGGCACGCGCTACTTTCAGTCTGACAAGGGCACACGCTGAGCGCTTTGGCCTGAAAATGGAAACGCTCTTCTCGACGTTAAGTGAATCGACAGAGACCGGTAACAGGTGAGTGCCTGTTGTTTGCTGATAACAGTTTCCACACAGCCATACATTCAACCTGTCTCCCTGACATGACTGAGAGCACACTTCAGTTTGCCTACCACACACACACACACACACACACATACGCACGCACGCACGCACGCACGCACGCACGCACGCACACACACACACACACACACACACACACACTCACATACACACGCACGCACGCACGCACGCACACACACACACACACACACACACACACACACACACACACACACACACACACACAACTAATTCTTGAGCGCTGAGCGAGGGTTTTCTGCCAAGTTAGAACCGTTTTTGAGTGTGAGGGAGCGGGGAGGTGTCGGGGTGGGTGGGCACGTGGTGAAATGGACCAAGTCCAAACAAGAATTCGAAAGGTGAAGGATGCTTTCACGTTTGTTTAACTGACGTTTATTTATCTCTACACAGAGTATGGGAACTTGCCTGTGCGGTAGTTTTCAAAGCGATCGCATAGACATGAGTATATGAAACGTGTGGGGGGAGGGGGCGGAGGGGGGAGGGGCATGCTGGCGTGCGGGGGCGTGCGTGCTGCGTGCGTGTGTGTGTGTGTGTGTGTGTGTGTGTGTGTGTTTGTGTGTGTGTGTGTGTGTGTGTGTGTGTGTGTGTGTTTGTGTGTGTGTGTGTGTGTGTGTGTGTGTGTGTGTGTGTGTGTGTGTGTGTGTGTGTGTTTCTAAGTGCGCTCCTGCTCCTTTACCGGGAGGAGATAAAGAGGGGCCCGCGCAAAGGTTCTGATGTCAGGAGATTTGTATTTTGTTATATTGTCTTAAAATGAAGACTGGTGCTGTTACTTCATTATTCACACTCATTCGATAACCCGCCCATCCCACGCTAACCCTCCCAACCTCTCTCTCTGAGGTGACAAGTTTATCCGACAAGGAGAGGAGATAAACAATAGATACAGAGACAATGACAAAGATAGATACAGAGACAATAACAAAGATAGATACAGAGACAATGACAAAGATAGACACAGAGACAATGACAAAGATAGACACAGAGACAATAACAAAGATAGACACAGAGACAATGACGAAGATAGACACAGAGACAATAACAAAGACACAGAGACAATGACAAAGATAGATACAGAGACAATAACAAAGATAGACACAGAGACAATGACAAAGATAGACACAGAGACAATGAAACTCGGACCGACAGGCAAGAGGGAGGGAAATCAATTAATCAATGAACCAATTCAACTAGTAACGCAAAACCCAGGCACAGCTACGGCCCTCAGTTTGTGGAGCCATGTCACGTTAGTGTCTGGGAGCTTTGTTGAATTGTGTTTCTGTGCTCAAACACTCTGCTTACCTCCCCTCCTAGCCTTTCTATTCCTAAATAACGATTAACTCTTCTTTCCCTTGAGGACCAGACGGTTCCGTAATGGAATAAGAGAGAGAGAGAGAGGGGGGGGGACAGAGAGAGAGAGAGAGAGAGAGAGAGAGAGAGAGAGAGAGAGAGAGAGAGATCTACATTTAATACATTAAAAGAAAAAGAAGACGAAAAACACGAATGACAGCTGCGCTCGAAAGTTAAAGAAATTTGAGAGATCAAGACGTGAGAATGAAAAAGAAATAAGATAAGAAACTCTCTCTCTCTCTCTCTCTCTCTCTCTCTCTCTCTCTCTCTCTCTCTCTCTCTCTCTCTCTCTCTCACACACACACACACACACACACACACACACACACACACACACCACACCACACACACACACAAACACACACACACACACACACACACACACACACACACACACACACACACACACACACACACACAAACACTTACACACACACACACACACACACACACACACGTACACACGCGCGCGCGCGCGCGCACGCACACACACACACACACACACACACACACACACACACACACACACAAAGGGCACACGCGCGCATGTATGCATGCATGCGTAGGTCAGTTGCAGCATTGAATGTGGCAACTTTGGAAAAACAGAACATATCCAGACATTCAGTTTGTATTGGAAACATGTTCTATTGTCATTCTGTGTGAACTATGATGAGAAAGGTGCCCAGGTCATCTCAAATAATCAGTTAGGCGAAGGACGTGTTTACTTTATGCAACAGTTTTCAAAAACGTCATCGGCAGTGTTTTTTTTTTCTCTCATAGCTGTAGGGAGTCCCAAATCTACATGTCATTGTGCTACAATAAGGAGGGGTGTGGATACATTTTCTAAGGCTACTCGAAGGCAGCTGACTTGCCTGGGGATGGGATGGAGTGGGAGGGGAGGGGGGTGAATTTGAGGAAGACCGCCTGCTGTCAACTCTATCTCTCTCTATGGGGGTTTCTTCCTAGCTCGCCGGAGAAGTCTATCAACCGATGTTGCTGCATAGCATAGCATTGGAGTCTGTGAAAACAAGATATTCTGCTCTCACTAAACGTCCCTTAGCTTCGGGTATTGAGCTAACACACCCATTTCACACACAGGGGAGGATCAGGTCTTTTACTTCCTCGCGCAAATAAACCCATGTGCCTGCGCAGCACACAAACACCAAGGGAGGGAGCAGAGGCGAGCAGAAACAAACCTTCCCTGTATTTCTTTGCCTTCGCCAGTCTCTCCACACACCTTTCCTTATTGGCAAAACAAACACGCACACACACACACACACACACACACACACACACACACACACACACACACACATACACACACACACACATACACACGGACACACACACATACACACACACACACACACACACACACACACATACACGCATGCACGCACGCACGCATGCACGCACACATGCACGCACGCACACACACACACACACACACACGCGCGCGCGCGCGCGCGCGCGCGCACGCACATTCAGCAGAGAGAGAGAGAGAGAGAGAGAGAAACGGCAGGGGGAAGCAGACGTCTCAGGCCAATGTTGATATTTACAAGTCTTCACCACTCATCCCTCTCTGATGAAGAGGTCGTGATGCCAGCTGTTTGGTTAAGTCTAGGCCACCTCCCGAATTGATGGAAACTTGAGTAACAAAACTCATAGACAGACTTGGAATGAGCGAGGGTGGGGGAATGGGGATGGAGGATGCGCAGGTAGAGAAGGGGACAGTATAGGATGGATGAGGGGAGAGCGAGGGTTTTGGGCCCCTGGACCCTAACCCAATCCCTAACTGTTGAAAATTACAAGGTGAAGTTGAAGATTACCTTTTCGCACGTTTACCCCCTTTCCATTGGAGCAGGACCACCAGACCCCTTTTGGGGAGCCCCCCTCCTTTTGCCCCCTCATGCAAGCAAAGATTCTGTGTGGCCTGGTCACGTAACAGTAGCTTTATGTATGAATGATTACAATTTGGTATTAGAGATGAGCAGTAATCAGAGATATAGTTAGGCAGTCAGATAGATGCCGAGGCAGACAGACAGACAGGTAGGTAGACAGATAAAATGCACATACATAGATACATACATACATATATACACACGTACTTACGTACATATATACATAGATTCATAAATGTTTGCATGTATACATACGCACACACACATTCATGCTGCTGGGTTCTCCCATCGTGTCTGACGGATGAGTAGGCAGGCAGGTCATCTGCTGATGTGGTCCTGATGCGGGAATGAAGACTAGTTCCTGAGGCACACAAAGTCTTCCACAGACGCACCTTGGAATGGAGTCCTGCAAGGGTGGTCCCCGTCTTCTCCGAGTTCTCCTCTCCTGGATGGCAGCTGTTCTTTTACGCTCAAATGTCTTTGTGCCCTGGGTACACTGTTTCTTCACTGTGTTCTGTCTAGGGCAACAACTTCCCAGGAAGCAGTTTCGATCTTGCAGCTTCTGAGGTTGGCCATCAAGGTGTCTTTGTATCTCTTGAGAGGCATACTTTGGTCACGTTGTCGTTCCTTCAGTTGTCCATTGAGCAGCGTCTTTGGAATTCTGCTGCCCCTCATCCGGACATGTCCTGTCCATCGGAGCTGGCTTTGATGAGTATACACTTTATGCTGGGTAAGCCACTCTTCTTCAGAACACTCTATCTTGCCATTTGATGCTGCAGATCTTGCACAGGCGTCGTTGATAGAACTGATTGAGTTGCTGGGTGTGTCGGTGGTACGTGGTCCACGTCTCACAACAGTAGAGGAAAGCACCCAGAACCACACAAAGCTCTGTACATGTAGCATCCTTTGTGCGCATTCTGATGCCATGGTCTTGTGATAGACTCTCTGAGAGTCTGCCAAAGGCAGAGCTGGCCTTTGAGATGCGCAACTTCACTTCTGCATCCAGAGATCCATTGCTGCTTACAGTGGTGCCCAAAGAGCAGAAATTGTCGACAGTTTTGATCTCTGTGTTGTGGATGACGACAGACGGCTGTGGAGCACTGGCAGTTCCGAACGGTGAAAGTTGCAATATGACCTCGGCCTTACCAAGACTGACTGTAAGTCCAAAGCGTTGGCTGGCCGTTGTAAAGCGATCTGTGATGCACTGGCTGTCTTCAGGGCACTGCATGGCAAGGCATTTCCACGAAGACATGCATACATACATACATACATACATACATACATACAAACATACATACATACATACATACATACATACATACATACACGCATGCATGCATGCATGCATGCATACGCATACGTACATACATACATACATACATACATACATACATACATACATACATACATACATACATACATACATACATACATGCATGCATACATGCATACATGCATACATACATACATACATACATGCATACATACATACATACATACATACATACTTACATACATAATTGTGAAACACACACACACACACACACACACACACACACACACACACACACAACTGTGTCACACCACGCTACACTACACCATACATCAACACCCACGCCACTTGCTACCTCTCCACACCTAACCTCAAGTTACATTACATCTGTCTACACACTACACACTAATTCATCACACCATGCCACACTGTGTCTCACACCACACCACACCAATACGCAGCACACTACATCATACCCCACTACACCACACCAAACAAACAAGCTGCGTAACTTCTCAATCCACGATGACGCACAATGCAAAATACAATACTGATGATGAGAAATATGTGTTGCACTCAGCAAAATTGCACTGTGGTGGTTCTCGTAACGCTCGCGACGTCCCATTACACGTGCGCCATTTGTTACGCATCCGGCAACTGTTCTGTTTTCGCTTTTTGTTCTTGTGTTTATGTGTGTGTGTGTGTGTGTGTGTGTGTGTGTGTGTGTGTGTGTGTGTGTGTGTGTGTGTGTGTTTACCTTTTTTCTTTTTTGTCTTTGTGCCTGGCATCTGTTAGGTTTGTAGCATTTGCCATGCTTGCGGTATCTTTTTTACATCCGGAGCATCTCTTACGCTTGTGGTATCTCTTACATTCATGACATCTGTTCTACAGTTGCAGCAGCATCTGTTATGTTTGCAACAAATGTTATGTTTGTGATATCGGTTACAGTTGAGGCATCCATAGCACTTACGGCATGTTGCTCATTTTCAGTGGGGGAGCAATATCTAGTTAATCTGAGGCAAACATGTGGTGAATTGGCCCTCAACTTGGGGCAAGCGTTCTTATTGCTCTGAACTTTTTATCATGTATGCAACTATGCAGCCCCGCACCGGCAATCCACAAGGAGCAGTCAATGTCAAGTCGTCAAGAGGTAATCCACTGGAGGAGACACTGCACTGCTGCCGAGTCACTTTGGTGGTGTTCAGTGGCGCCTGTTCTGACCCAACATACGCAGGACACCACCTACTAAGCCCCCTACTGACGACAATAAATGCTTAGTCGCGGAGCCGGCGCGCTTGAGCTCTCTCCCTCCGGAGGGCGCCACCACGTCCGTCCAACGACAGCCCCCATGGACTGGACTCGCCGATACCGGTGACCCCGACGGAACCCAACCAAGGCCACAGACGTGGAGAGGACATCGAAATTGAGGTCACCATGAGAGCAGGCCATGAAGGGACACAGGATTTAGACTTTATTTTTTAATGCTGATCGATGAGAATGAGGATGATTAAGATTATGCTACGGATTTCCATTTTTTCGGTCTGAGACTACATGACAGGACTGTACTCTACGCTTCCTTTCATAATATATCCCGGCGTCAACCAGGCCTGAGAGATACAGACACCTGCAGTGTTGGTCAGGAAATTTGAGCAACACTCTCAGAGACGCATCCATTAAGTGGAAGCAATTTTTCTTGTGGAGAAAAGGTTGTCAACGAGTATCACCAACAAATAAAATAATAACCGCACAGGTTACTAACAGGCATTCTTTTGTCTTTGTGATCCCCCCCAGTTCTAGAATAAAAAGGACTGAAATGGGTATACTCACAAGCAACAACCTGTGTACTTGTTCAAAAGTAGTTCAATGTATAGCAGATGTACAAGCGCCATTTTTGTGCCGCATTCTTAATGGTGCCACCATCGTAAACATGGCATTTGTACCGCAACCGCAAACATGGCATTGTGCCACAACCGTTCATATGGCATTGTACCGCAACCGCAAACATGGCATTGTGCCACAACCGTTCATATGGCATTGTACCGCAACCGCAAACATGGCATTGTGCCACAACCGTTCATATGGCATTGTACCGCAACCGCAAACATGGCCTTGTGCCACAACCCGTTCATATGGCATTGTACCGCAACCGCAAACATGGCCTTGTGCCACAACCGTTCATATGGCATTGTACCGCAACCGCAAACATGGCATTGTGCCACAACCGTTCATATGGCATTGTACCGCAACTGCAAACATGGCATTGTGCCACAACGTTCATATGGCATTGTACCGCAACCGCAAACATGGCATTGTGCCACAACCGTTCATATGGCCTTGTGCCGCGAACGTAAACATGGCATTGTGCCACAACCGTACATATGGCATTGTGTCACAACTGTACATATGGCATTGTGTCACAACCTTGAACATGGCATTGTGCAGCGAACGTACACAGGGCAGCATGCAACAACCGTAAACATGGCCTTGTGCCACAACCGTAAACATGGCCTTGTGCCACAACCGTAAACATGGCCTTGTGCCACAACCGTAAACATGGCCTTGTGCCACAACCGTAAACATGGCATTGTG
>JADBJO010021783.1:12500-20000 GCA_016801955.1 Conus betulinus
CAGCCAGTGAGCCCTGATCATCATCAGCCTTTATCTGCAGCGCGCTAATGGACAGACAGTGGCGTCCCTCCCTTTGTTTTTTTTCCGGAGTGACAGTCGCCACGTCTGGTGTCTCATTGGCTTCACCCACGTGTCTGCCGCACTGCCCACGTTAGATTGGTCATACAGAAAGGTACACGAGCTCCAGCGGAGGGTCGAGAGCGAGAGTTGAAAGAACTGTCAACAAAGCGTATGCCGGAAAGGAAAGGTTGATAATACCTGCTGATTATGACGGCCAAAGAAAGGACGGCTTCATATCAAACTGCTCGACAATGAATGCTATGCCAATGCTCGCAGTCATACCTTTCTTTGAAACGAGAATAAGAAAGAAAAAAAAAATCAGACGATTTTTTTTCCTTGGGAGGATTTGCGTACAAACAAAAGCAGGCTCGAAACGGGTGTTATTCAGCACATTTTCCAAAAGGATGCTCTCAGCCCTCTGGTTGGGTTTACTTCTCTTTAGACGCCTTTAAGAAGCTTAGCGTGTTGAGCAAAAGAAGAAAAAAAAGATAGTGGGTGAACAGAATTAGCGCACATTGCAAATGGAGTCGAAGAATCACGAGTCCTTTGTTGTGTGTCGCCATGGACAGCCTGTTTTTGTCTTCTTTGTGAACTGGTCTTTTTTTTTCATGAAGCCAAGGATGGGGTGGTGGAAGAACATGGGGTGGTGGTAGAGGGTAGGGTGGGAATGATGCCAGACAGTGGCGGGTGGAAAGGGGGAGGGGGGTACAGGTGATGGTAGTGTGGGACGTGTTTATGAGAAAGGTTGCTAACGTCATCTGTTATCGCTGTCTGTGCAGTCTTATTGGTCCCCCACACTGGCCGGTCATTTGGTCTGAAACCCACAAAGTTCAATGGCTTCTTATACACTACAGCTTTGTCTTCCACATTTTCTCTCTCTCTCTCTCTCTCTCTCTCCTCTCTCTCTCTCTCTCTCACACACACACACACACACACACACACACACACACACACACACACACACACACACACACACACGCACACACACACACACACACACACGCACACGCACACGCACACACACACACACACACACACACACACGCACGCACGCACGCACGCACATACACACACGTGCATACACACTCACATATGCACACAAGCCCGCACGCAAACACAGCAAGAGAGACAGAGAGAGAGAGACAGAGAGAGAGAGACAGACAGACAGACAGACAGACAGACACACACACACACACACACACACACACACACCACACATAAACAGAGACAGAATGAGACAGAGAGAGATGGACAGAGAGAGACAGAGGCAAGACACAGACAGAGAGACAGATAGGCAAACAGTTAAATCGACAGAGACAGACACATACAGAGGCAGAGGCAGACAGACAGAGGCAGAGACAGACACAGGCAACAATGACCTTTTTGATATTCTGCAACTTGCTGACAAGTTAACTTGTTCCGCTGCCAGCAAAATTGCAAACACTTCAAGCAAACCAAAAGAAAATAAAGTGAATATGCAATGAAATAGATTCATGAACAAACTGAAAAGGAAACAAACACTTGCATGAGCTGTGTCCCTTCTGGGTAGAGGTGGAGAATGTGACTCTATAATTAGTTCCGCTGGTTGAAGAAAGACAATGAAATAAGCGACCGCCCGAGAAACGAATTAAAGCCTGTGCAGAACGATCTGTCACACAGGAATGATTTGTCATCGTCGACAAATTGTGTCTGCATGTCACATTATCGATTCTGTTGATACACATTTTATCACCACATTGTCTGGGTTAGGAAGAGTGGCTTCTCGTATTACTTTATTGAAATGCAGACTAATACTGACACAGTGAATAAATCAACAAAGTGGAAGGAATATTTCTGTATTGCCACTGTTTTTAAAATTAATTCTATGTGAATGACTACATGTTTGCGTTTGAATCCTTTATTCTCATATCATGTTTCTTTACACATGACATAATCAATGATACTGCAAATCGGTATTGGAAATGAAAGTTTTGATGCATGGCTCATCATGCTGTTGAGTCTCCCTTTGGTGTTATATGTAATGTAAAGCATATGAACAATAATCAGTCTGTCTAAGCAATAGCCCTTTCATTTCAAATGTCATTTGAAGTCATTTCAAATGTCAGTTTATTCAAATGTCCTAGATTTCCCTGTTAGTTTCATGCATACTAGAGTGCTTTTTATGACTGATCAGTCAGACAAAAAAAGTACGTTTAGTTTGGTTTTGCAAAAATGACCACGCGTCTCTTTGATCGGCCATTAGTAAGTGTGGCGTATAATTATTGATAACTGAAATCACTCACTTCGCATTCCTCAGCGGTTTCTTCATGATTTCACATTCAGCGCTGTGCACGTGGTCAGCATTGACCCTGACTCAGCAAGGGGCAGCAAAGGGGTGACAAACTTCTTTAATGAGGAATAACGGTCGGCATTCAGAAAATATTTCTTCTTTGAATGTTTTCATACTAGGGCGATCATTCTAGCTCACAGGACCACAGTTCATTGTAATAGAACGAATCCCTACGAGCTATTCTAGCCAGAGAATAACAAGTCTTTACATCATCCGTCCATACTTTCGATATCCCACACTACGCTTTGCTTCTTTATAACACACTGCAGCAAAATAAACTTGAGTTGATCGAATCCTAAAGAGCGCGTGTCAGTAAGCGTAACTATGCAACATGCTTGCACGACCTGTCACTGGCAGAGACGAAATCCCAGACACGAATCCTTCCAGGGCTTCGGATTGTTCCACGAATGTCCACGATATTTGTCACCCGCTGACATATCGTTCCGTTGTGACAAGTCGTCCTGCAACAGAGCCCCTTGGGGCTACAATACGCTGTTAGGAACACTATGAGCTTGCCGTGATTTGTCAAGCAAGCCAAATTAGAGAAAAAGTAAAAGAATGTACCTCTTTCATTCATCTTTCGAGTCCCATTCATCCACCATCCCCATTCACTTTAACCATCCAGCCTCACCAATCTTCCCCCCCCCCCCACCCCCCCCCCTTCTTCCCTGCGCACACATTCACAAACAGAAGAGAAAATGGGAGGCATCCGTATCCGACAAAAAAATAATAACTTAAGGCTATAAACGTCTGTTATGTAGAAGATTAGAGTGCGAACGCGCGCGCGCTCACGTGTGTGCGTGCGTGCGTGCGCGCGCGCGCGCGCGCGCGCGCGTGTGTGTGTGTGTGTGTGTGTGTGTGTGCGCGCGTGTGTGTGTGTGTGTGTGTGTTGTGTTTGTGTGTGTGTGTGTGTGTTTGTGTGTTGGTGTGTGTTGTGTGTGTGTGTGTGTGCCTGTGCGTGTGCGTGTGCGTGTGTGTTCGTGAATGTTTGCGTGTGTGTGTGTGTGTGTGTGTGTGTGTGTGTGTGTGTTGTGTGCAACTGTGTGCGTCAGTGCCATTATTCTTGTGTGTTTGTCTCGATGAGAAGAAGAGAGGGATGAAGACTAGAGGGGGAGAGAGAAACACTAGAGAAGAGAGAGAGGAAGACAGATAGAGAGAGAGGAGAGAGAGGGACAGAGAGGGAGAGAGAGAGAGAGAGAGAGAGGGCGAGAGGGGGGGGGGAGAGGGGAGAGGGGATGGGGGGGGGGGGGGTGGGGGACGGGGGGGGGGGGGGGGGAACTGGGCTGAGTGGTGCCTAATCGCTGTAGAACATTCATTCCACCTGATTCGTTATCTAGTTAAGCTTGAAAAAAAGTACAATTTATGTATATAGGCCTACATGTGTGTTCTCGGTTCGTAAGATATTGCTTCATGTAATGACGCAATTTTTTAAAAGAGAAAAAAAAAAGCAGAGGAAAGAAGCGCAAAAGTAAACAACACCCAAGAACGGGAAAACCAGTACAGATGGAGACAAAACAAAAATAAAACAAAGGCTGCTCCACACCACCGAAAACTGCTACAGAGGATGTTGGCAAGTGTGATACAACCTTAAACAAACAAGCTGCTCTACTTTGGGGCATTGCGGCTGACAACGGAGTCCTAACCATTCGTATTTCAAAACATACAATGCTGTCAGGAGGAACCCTGACACTGTTTTTTTTCTTGTTGTTGCTGTTGTTCTGTTGTTCTTGTTGTTCTTGTCTTCTTCTGTTGTTTCTTGTTCTTCTTCTTGTCTTCTTCTTGTGTTGTTGTTGTTGTTCTTGTTCTTATTCTTCTTCTTCTTCTTCTCTTCTTCTTCTTTCTTCTTTTCTTCTTCGCTTTGCTTCTTCTTCTGCATTCTCCATGTGTGTGTGTGTTTGTGTGTGTGTGTGTGTTGTGTGTGTGTGTTGTGCGGGCGCGGGAGTGTGTGTGTGTGTGCGCGCGCGCGCCGCGTGCCATGCGCCGCTCGCGTGTGCGTGCCTGCGTGCGTGCATGCGTGCGAGAGGGTCGTGTATGGGGTGAGTGTGTGTTGGGGTGGGTGGGGGGGGGGGGGGGGGGGGGCGTGCCTGCGCTCGTGCTTGCGTGGCGTGCGTGCGTGCGTGCGTGCGTGTGTTGTGTGCATGCGTGTGAGTGTGTGTGTGTGTGTGGTGAGGGAGAGAGAGAGAGAGAGAGAGAGAGGAGAGAGAGAGAGAGAGAGAGAGAGAGGAGAGGAGAGAGCTGCAGTCCCGGTTTGTAAAAAAAGAAGTCATGGAAACGCCATTCCCAGGGGGGCGCTATCAACACTACACAGCATTAAAAAATGAAGAATTCCCGAAAAGAGATGGAGAGGCAATAGTTGTTATGGAGGAGGAGAAGGAAGGGGAAGGGGTGAAAGTGGGGGGGCTCCTAGTCCTAACACCCCGCCAACCAAAAAGTACGGCAAGAGCCATGACGTTTGTGTTTCATTCATTCATTTCATTCATTCATTCATTCATTCATTCATTCATTCATTCGTTAGTTAATAATCAATTGATTGATTGATTGATTAATCAAACACAATCAATCAATCATCAATCAATCAATCAATCAATCAATCAATCAATCAATCAATTAATCAATCAATCAATGTATGTATGTTATGTATGTATGTTTGTATGTATCTATGTATTTATTTGTTTGTAATATTCATTTATCTGTCTATTTATTTATTCCTACCTTTCTTTCTTTATTGGTTTCTTTATTTCCCTGGTTTGTTTTTAACACATATTCCTTCTTTCGACATTTACGGTTCTGCAGGAAAATAAAAGGAATGTTTGGGGCTCTGAGAGAGGCGAAGAAGGGAGAGGAGACAGGAGGGGAAGATCCGGCAATTCTGTAATTCTTTTCTGTGCCCATTCTATCATCCCACCCTCCCCCCAGTGAACCGTCTCCATTTCAGACTAGAGATATGCCTTTCGCGCAATCGTTTCAAGAAACATAGGTCAGCTGTCATGATCGGGGCTAGTAAAAATCGTAATATAATGAAATCTTAGACCCTAAGGTAAACAGGATCAGGCCAAAATCTTTCAGCTCAAAAGAGCGTTGGAAAACGAATCTTCCTTGATTTAAATGGCCTCTTGTGAAATGTGTTTGTGGAAAAAAGCGGGATTCGATTGTAAGAGCACAGTGTCTTCATTGATATAGAACTCTGCTCTCGTGCCTGAGGGGCTGTTTTCTTCAGCATATATCAGAAATGGCCACATGGCCGAAGACCTGTTCTGTGAGGAGTGGACTTATTGTGGTGGACTGGTTTCAACCAGAAATGGCCACATTAACAGGGACTGATTCAGTCCGAAGACGGCCACGTTGATAAGGACTAATTTCAGTCCGAAGGGACCACATTTACAGGGAATGATTCGGTCAGAGGGGACCCCATTGATATAATAAGGACTGATTCAATCTGAAGGGGCCACGTTGATAGGGGGCTGATTCGGTCAGAAGGGGGTCACATTGATACGGACTGATTCAGACAAAAGGGGCCACATTGATAAGGACTGATTCAGACAAAAAGGGGGGCCACCATTGATAAGGACTGATTCAGGATTCAGTCAGAAGGGGTCACATTGATAAGGACTGATTCAGTCAGAAGGGGTCACATTGATAAGGACTGATTCAGTCAGAAGGGGTCACACATTGATAAGGACTGATTCAGACAAAAAGGGCCACATTGATAAGGACTGATTCAGTCAGTCAAAAGTGCCCACATCGTGAACAGCTGTTTCACTTAGAAGTGGCAAAATTGTGACGAGATTGCCCAGTCAGACGTAAACATTTCTGGAAGGGTCGGCTCAGTCATTATTGGCCACATTGTAAGGAAGTGATTCAGCCAGATGCGGCCGCATTGGATGGGACGCGTTCAGGCAGATATGGCTACGATACAAACAACCGATTCAGTCCGAAGTATCTATATTGTTAAAACTGGTCAGTACTGGTTCAGCCATTAAAGGCCATGTTTGCGATGGACTATTTTAGTCAGACGTAGCCACCGTGTGCGGGGCTGATTTAGTGAAATGGATATGCTGTGAGGGTCTAGTTCAATCTTAAGTTGCCACATTATTAGGGGCTGGTTTAGTCAGAAATAGTCACACTGTAAGAGACGCACACTCGAACGCACACATGCACACAGACACTACAGAAAATTGCATCGTTTTATTCATTCTTCCCATTGATAATGTTTATAACGTCGCTATCATTTCTTTGCGAGAGGTACGGACCCTGAAGGACAATATTCGAAGAGGGAGGAAGAAAGCTTCTAATTTTATAAAAATATCCCAAAAATACTATAACTAATATACGTTCTTTAATAAATCAAGAAACCATTCCATATTTGAGTTTTTCGGCTAATCATTAAAATGAGTAAATGTGAAGTATTCTGTAATTTCTCTTCAAGATGTAATTGTCCAGACGTTCCGCTGAGTCTAGATTCTGACAACTAACCTTACGGATAAGGTGAATTTACAGCATTTTGGTCCCATCGTTATCAAAGGAGAAACAGACAGACAGACAGAATGAGAGAGAAAAAACAGAGAGAGAGAGAGACAGACAGACAGACAGACAGAGACAGAGACAGAGAGAGAGAGAGAGAGAGAGAGAGAGTGTGTGTGTGTGTGTGTGTGTGTGTGTGTGTGTGTGTGTGTGTGTGTGTGTGTGTGTGTGTGTGTGTGTGTGTGTGTGTGTGTGTGTGTCGTGCGTGCGTGCGTGCGTGCGTGCGTGTGTGTGTGTGTGTGTGTGTGTGTGTGTGTGTGTGTGTGTGTGTGTGTGTGTGTGTGTGTGTGTGTGTGTGAGTGTGTGAGTGTGTGCGTGTGTGTGTGGGGGGGGGGGGGGGGGGGGGGGGGGGTGGGGGGGGGGGGGGGGGGGGGGGGGGGGGGGGGGCGGCATTTTTCTTAGGTCTTTGTGCATGACATTGTGTAACTCTGACTATAACGCTAATTGTCATTTATTGACGTTCCCAACCATCTTTACACCACTGAACTATTCAGAAAAGGACTGTAGGTCACACGATATTTTTTTTTTTAATCACATATCAGTTTTTACACACCAGCAGTACACTCTAAGGTTTAAATCTTCAAACCCTG
>JADBJO010021783.1:25000-28964 GCA_016801955.1 Conus betulinus
TTATTACTTTCTGCAACAGAATAGAGTATAAGAAAACCATCAGATATTCGTTCTCAAGACAAGACAAGAATTCAGTGTTAAGGCTATTCAAACAATTCTCTGAAAGAAACTGCATCTTTTCTTCTACAGACAGAAAAATACGGAAACATGGCTTCGAATTCTGGCAGCGCTCGGGTGCTGGGGGGTGCGTGCGTGACGTGGTGTACCCGTACTGCCGTGTCACGTCCGTGTGTGTGTGGCGTTGTGGTGTTGGTGTGTGTGGGTTGGATGTGGGTGTGTGGGGTGTTGTTGTGGGTTGTGTGTGTGTCGGTGTGGTTTGTGTGTTTGTGTTTGTGGGTGCTTGCGTGGGGCGCGCAGCGGTGCGAGCGAGCTTTGTGTGCAACTGTAGCGTGTGTGTTGTTGTGTCTGTATTGTAGAGTGGGGTGAGTGCTGCTGTAGTTCCGCGCCGAGTTTTGTGTGTCTGTGCGTTTCGGTGAGATACCTGGACTCAGAGTCTGTATGGTGGGCTGCCTGCGTGTCTGTCGTTGTTTTATTGGTGTGTGTGCGGCACACGGTGCGTTGCGTGTGTATGTGTGTATTTGTGTTGTGTGTGTTTGTGGTGTGTGTGCTGTGTGTTTGTGAGTGTGTGTGGTGTGTGGGTGTGTGTGGGGTGTGGTGTGTGTGTGTATGTGTGTCGTGGTGGTGTGCGTCTGTTGTGGTTTTGTATGTTGTCTGTTGGTCTTTGTCTCTGTGGGTTTGTGTCTTTGTCTACGGGAAGGAGGGAGGGGGGAGCTGGCTATAAAAAAAATACCGTGAAAGATGTTGTCCGTGTCCACCGGTCTCAGGGGGAGGATTGTTGTTTCAGTTCAGTCACTGGAGTGGACTGACCACGACGTCGCCCGAACCTCAAGAGGTGGCAGTCCTCATTCTGGATCCATCTCTAAGAAAGTTACCGCCTTCATCGCCACAAGGGGGAACCGCAAGAGAAATGTCTTTTGTATTACAGCACAGGCAGGCATTACAGATGCCCCCCCTCACACCAAGTGACTCAGCCTCAGCAGTACCGCATTGTTTTTGGTTAAGGGATATACGGATATACATCCAAAATGCCTTTTAGCGTCGTGCGTATCTGTCTATTGGACTTCATTTTCCCGTCTGCAACCATTTGGCTCGTTTGACCAAAACGGAAAAAAAAAAATTGTAACAGAATTCCCTGAGCTTCCTTGTGGGTATTGTGGTGTCTAGGATAATGAGCAGTAGTCTGCCGATAAGTAAGAACGGTTCTGTTTCATCGTTTTAAGCGGGCCTGGTATCGGTGCATCTTCACTCGGAGTGTCATCGCACATGTTGCTGATCTTTCAATTCTAGTCGTTATTTAAGCCACAAAGCCGCTACAGATAAAAGAAAACGGGAAGGAAACAGAATGTAAAAGAAAAAAAAATGCAAAAGGAATGAAAGACAACCCAAGTTAATGATGATTTTTTAAAAAGGTCATATGGAAAAGGGTTTAGGCATATTCTTCATTTTGTGGACGCAAAATCACCGTCCATATGAGATATATATGTTTTGTTTGTTGTTGTTTCTTTTTTTCTTAACTTCTCAACCTTTGGGCTGTCCAGTAAATAATAATAAAAAGCACAATCGATAGTTGTTGATTCCTCGAGCTGACCTTGAGATGCAGTCTTCAAAGGCGAGTCGAGTTTCAAACCATGAGATTTCAGAAATCAGGTTTGGTCCTGAAAATAATGGACTATTCGAAGCAAAGTTTAAACCTTTAGCGCGTCAAAAGACAGAAGAAACGTGCGCTAATATTATTCATGGTTACAGTGGGCTTAACGATTGGGTGACCCGACGATAAAGCATTGGTATCAAGAGAGATTGTAGAACCAAGTGGTACACGCTTTGAAAAAAAAATACTACCATGTCAACACACTACCGATAACGACTTACAGCGTAGGGTCGAATAAGTTATGTTTGTGCATTTCTCCGCGTTATGTTATGGGAAGAAAAGGACTATAGTTAATCCTCCATCGAAGCAAAAACGAAGTTTCACCAACCTTTTAGAAATTTCCTATTGTTGGACACAAATTAAACTCAAATTTCAGGGGACGTCTATATTAACGAATTCTGTATGTAGACATGTCTTTTAAGAATTCAGAGAAGGTGTGGATGTAAAAAAAAAAATAACAACTCTCAAGGGACACTACCAAAACATGACCTCTCCCAATGTGATTGAAGTTAGATAATCCCCCTTTCTGTTACCCTATCGTCCTTTACTTAATCGTATTTTCAGCGTGCATGGTTCGTGTCGTCGGTTCCTAGTGTAGTGTGAGCCAACTGTGGACTGAGTGTAGCGGTGAATGCGTGTGCTGTCAAGAAATTCGTTTTTTATGACCTTCGCTAGGGCCCTCCGTCTGGTTCCCTCTGAAGGATGAGCTGATATGGCTATTGTGCACGTTGACCATGGTTCTTCTTCCGGATTAGAGTGATTCTTGGGGTTACAGCATGCCCTGTTTAGATATTGCATTCAATGGTGATTCAAGAACACCAATAGTGCCCTCAAGGAGAGAACAAGATCGTTTTTGCGGATTACGTGTCATTGCGATTGGAGATCCTCTAAAAAATTAGGAGTAGGAATAAATGGTGCCGACCCTCTCATTTCAAACACATCTATCGCTCTTTATCTATCTCTATTCTCTCTCCGCTATCTCTCTCTCTAATCTCTCGGCTCTATATCTTCTTAGTAAAAATAGAGTGCATTATTAATTTTATGCAACTGGTCTCCAGGAATCGGCCAGAAATCCCAGCCCAAGAAACTGCTTCAATCCTTCACTGTCAGCTGTAAGCTAACACGAATGTCAAGCATTCACCAAAGCGCATCCCCCGCCGACCAAACCACTTTCAAAGTGCATTTAGGGCAAGGAAGAAAGAATAAAATCAGGAGAAAAAGATAACGGAAAAGTGTCTTTCTTGCACTATCCACTGCTGTGCTGTGCAGTGGTCATGCCGCGAAGCGACCGCCGCGGAGGGCCAGCGAATTCCTAGCCTGGAGGTTTAGGTATGGGTTTGGTTGGATTGCCAAACAACCACAAGCCAATTAATAGTTGGATTTTCTTTTTTTATTTTTTATGGTCTAGAGTTGCCCTCTGCGCGAGCTGCTTGGGTTTTACGGTGCTCACAGGGAGGAGGACGGGGCAAACCTACAAAGCGTGAGTTAGTTTCATCCAAAAGGATGCGTACTAATGAGGGTGTTGGTCAAATTTCCCCTGATAGGCTCTGCGTCTTCGTCTCTCTCGGGCTGACTGACCGCGGCATTCAAATATTGTACGGAAATAGTAAATAGGAAATATCTCACGCCAATTGCAACTGGGCTGTCATGCAATCTGGAACTGACCCATGGCACTGGTCGTTATTAGTAAGCGTATAGTAGAGAAACATCAGTATCCTAGTCCTCATCATCCTTAGCAACATCATCATATTTATCATCATTATCATGCAGCGAGCACAAACAAACCAGCACGCAGAGCAGCAAGCAGCCGGCAGCACCGCTGAGCCAGCAGCACCTGCAGCAGTTAGCATTGATGAACACAAAAACTCTAGATTAAAGTTCTATGCTTTTCGTGTGCCCACGGTCGTGTCGACAACAGTTTGGTTTCCCACCAGTATAAGCCTTGGTGGGTTCGAGTCGAGGGTCGCTTGCTCGGTAAAACTCTCTATCTCTCTCTCTCACTCTCTCTCTCTCTATCTCTCTCTATCTGCTAGCGCGCTATCTCTCTCTATCTATCTCTATCTCGCGTAAAGAAATCTCAATGAAGTATAGGCTTTTCAAGGACAGGCCAGTTTGATTAATTACAGAGGATTTTTTGTTAAGAAAGTTGGTTGTGATGCAGACACCAAGATTAGAACACGCACACGATAGCCTGAAGCAGCGAGTGATTTTTGCCGGACAGCCCATGAGCTGCAGCTGTTGTGCAGCTGCTGATTG
>JADBJO010021784.1:0-28963 GCA_016801955.1 Conus betulinus
GATTACAAACAAATTATGGGTGTTTACGAACCGACGTTTACAAATGGCAAGTTTGAAAGCACTGTTGTACTTTTTGTACACTTCAACATCTTACAAAATATACTCTCACACACAAAACTATTAGAATGAATAATTTTCTCACACATTTCCATTGTTCAAATATCTGAGATATTCTCCATTTTCTTCCATCAAACATGTTGAATTCCCTCACCAAAACACAGTACAAGAAGATGAAGGGAAAGAAAAATTTGGTTTTCTACTTTAAGCCCAGCCGACCACACTAAGCCCATTCAGAGGTGTCAACATTTCAGGGGGGAAAAAGGATACAATTCTTAAAAACGAACACCCCTTCCACCCCTCCCCCCCCCAAAAAAAAAGTATATTTCAACTCATAACAAGGTACCTAGACAACCAAAATCATTACTATGGCCAATAAGACTAGACCATGATGACAGAGCCAGCCATTCAACTAAGTTCATCACTCCCAGATGGGGGGAAAAAGAAAAAAAAGTATGTAAAACATCAAAATGTAGCAAAAATATACAAAACATAAACGACATACGCAAACAAACACAGCAGAATAGAGATCTAACTCCCATCTTAGACAGTGTCTTCATTCTCACTACTTGAGTCGCCAGATAACAAAACAAAAACAAACCCTCGGCATATTACATATTGTGACCAGAAGAAAAACAACAGAATTTTTCACGCAAAGGCAGTAAAATGGGCTACAAATCCAAGAAAATAGTACGGAGACAGTGCTTAGTTAAAAAAGAAAAAGAAAAAAAAGAAAAGAAAACAAGGGCTCAGAAAAAGAGACTGACTGTAGGGCAGAATTTCCAGAGGCCACAGATGTTTTAAATTTCACTGGGAGAGAGAAGAGCAGGGATGATCTCTGGCCACAAATCATATGCCAATAACACACCAACTTTTGTTTCATTCCATAAAGTTACTGCCTTGCAAGAACCACACTTACTGATGTTTGTTCCGTGCATGAAAGGACTTTGATAAAAAAAAAAAAAAAATCTGCTACAAGATCTACAAATATGCAGAGGGCCGACAATGACAGAGAGGGTGGGATGGAACCTTGGCCTACATTTGATTCTTATTATGCCGAAGAAAAACCCTTAGTACAGCTCCAACCCCCCCCCCCTCTTGCTCTCGAATTCATCCCTTGCATACGTCCTGTTGAAAAAAATTCCTTTCAAATCCATTCCATCACCAATGTGAAGCTAACTGTTCACAGCCAAAGACAAAAAATAAACATGTCTACCACCCCTGATTTTGGAACTTTAGTTTTCACGCTCTCTCCTTCAACTGCAGAATAACATCCGTCAGATCACACCCCAGTGTCACTAATGTGTGCATCTGTGTACGCATGCATCTGTGTGTGTGTGTGTGTGTGTGTGCGTGTGCGTGCATGCGTGTGTGCAAGTGTGTATGCATCCTATCCTGCACATGCGTGTTTTCATACAAAATCACTGCTTTCCATGCATCTAATCACAGACTTTCAAACCATATTCAAAGGTCCAGAACAACCAGCCCCCTCCTATCAACATGTCAAATGAACATGCAGACAAAAAGAACAAGAATGTCCTCTCCTCCACCTTACCAACTCATCAACATTGCCAAATAACCCACCATTGTGTACTCTACATCGGACCAAAATATTCTGAAAACTTGATCAATATAACTTGCTATGGCATCTGGGTTTAATGTCCCTTTAACGTTGTTCATGGAATCACTGAAAACAATGCAGCATCAGCTTTATTCTCCACCCAAAACACCTGTGGAACGCACTGTACATATCAGAAACAAAGCACTGTTCAGTAAATGGTGATCAATTAAACTCCTACACAATCAGCACGACTGACAATTCACTAGGTCCAAAATACTGGAGTTACAGGCGCAAACAGTCACGTGAGTTTGAGTTGTGCTCACAACTTTGAAATAATTATACCATCACACTGGCTTTGAAAAAAAAAAAAATGTCCAAAATGGAAGCTTGGTGACTCTGACCGGTCAGTCAAGAGCAATGGCGGGGCTGCGGGAGTGGGGCTGCGGTACAGCAGGTTGCACAGAGAAAGGCAGCGTTTCCAAGCCACCAGACCCAGCCCATCAAAGCGATGAGTGGTGATCTGCTGTATGGCTTCCTAGTCCTGCAATAGCAAGCCTTGCAGCTGAGACTGTGACTGACTGGCTGGAGGAGAGCTGGTGGCCATAACTGCGGAACTGGTGCCACAGCTTCTACACGTTGAAAATCATGTGCACAACACAAACTCAGGTGAAGACTTTGTGCACATAAATCTTGTGTTTTTCAGTCTAGATTTTACCCTGTTGTGCTGAAGATGCCACTGGAATGAACAGTAATTCAAAAATAAAATTTTTTTTTTTTTTTTTTTTTTTATGGTACACAGCTTTGTTTCTATGACGAACAGTTCATTATTTGTGTACCTCAAGATGACACTTCTGATGCTGTTGTTTTTGCTGTGAGTCCTGAAAGAGAGGTAATGGGGCACTAAACCTCATATTCATGATAACTATTCTAACTTTTTTTTTTCAAATATTGCATCCCAGATTTGGGGTGGTCATTAAGTATTAGTAAAGGGTTTATTAAAAATGAAAAAACAACAAACAAAACTCTAGGAACAATTTTAAAATTGTTTTCTAGAAGCATAGCTACAGAAAAAAAAAGCTGCAAACGACAGTCTATGATTAGGAGTAGGATTATATACTAATGAAAATGATTGTACAATAATAATATTTATCAATTTCCACATTTACCAGAGCCAAATTGCAAAAATTCTTGTTCCTTGGCAGTTGTGCTGAAAAAAAAAGTCCTTCAGTGTGAACAAATGTAACCATGGATACATGATAAATATTACAAATGTAACAGCCACAACCGTTATCAATCTTACTTTATACACTGTGGCAATGTATGCAAGTTCTTCACATGACCTCAACCTCATTTATCATGCTTTATGTGAATGAATCAATGCATGACAATATGGTGAAGAAGAGCAATGAGATATTAAATTCCCAAACACAAATCAGTATCACACATCTAATTCTGTTGATGACCTTTAACCATCCATATCCATTAACATAAATAAAGAAAATGACAAATGTGTACATGCATACACACAATAACTCCTCCTTATCACACAATTTCTTCCAGTCACCATGGATTTCATCTACACTTTTCCTCATATTCAATGAATGCAATTTACCAATGAGCCTTTAATAAGTTAAATTTGATCAAATATGAAAGTCAATCTTTGTTGTTGTTGTTGTTTGGGTCAATAGACTGTTTCTCACAAATGACACACATATTGTCATGTAATACAACCAGAACAGGAAAGATCACATGTAGCACTGCTTTCAATACCTGTAAATGATCCATGCAGTTTATGAATAGAATTACCTACAAATATGTTATCTTTTTCATGATGCAATAAATTACAGTTGTAGGGAAAAAAACTATAATGGATAATGTAAATTAACTGGTTTTCTTTAGTTCATAGACGGAAAAAGTGATACTTTTGTAATCAAGATGACAGAAAGATTTAAGAATAAAAACAAAGAACAGACAGTGTAATATCTCCTGTCTAAATCACACGAAACATACTTCCGAACAGTAGTTACATAAAACTTAAAAGTAAGTCATTTCCTGCTTGGAATAACATGTATCAACTTAGTCCCTGACACTTTTAACACATTATATTTATACTTTATTTTTGTGGGCAGGCTTGAGATGGGGAAAGAAAAATGCACACACTACGTAATCTAAGGACCACAATGATCCTATCAAATGTCTGGTTGCATTGAATGTTCTTATTACAGATGAATAAAAAGTGTGTTCAGCACAGACCAAACATTGCCTAAACAACAAAATCTTCACTGCATATGCATCAATGACTTAGCACTTGCTTGCAAAATGATCGCTGTCTCCTCTTACCATCATGGTCAATTCATCACTCAAGTTTCAGAGTACACACAGTATAAAAACAAACAAAATGAAACAAAACAAATAGATATTAGTGAAAAAAACAAACACTAAACAAAGCAAAGACAAAAAAAGAACAGCCAAACAAACACAAAAAAAGAAAACAACAGAACTAACTCCTGCTGATACACTACATCCACACACTCCAATCACTCAGTCCAGGTCAAGTCATTTGCATGTATCCACATCACAATGATGCATTGCACACATGCCAAAATCGTCACTCTCCCTTCTCCACCGACTCGGTCAGACTCTGTTGTACTTGACTTCCTTCCCTGGATGCTGCATCTTGATGTGCTGGGCCACCTCCCAGGGCTTGAGGATCAGCGTCTCCGTGCAGTATGGACACACGCACTGATGGGACGTGCTGTGCCTCTGAGGGTTTGGGGCCTGGGCTGGCTTCTGATTGTCGTGACGTGGAGATGGGGCAGGACACGGGTTCTCTCCGGGGTGGACTGGGGTGAGGCAGAGGAGGAGGTAGAGGGAGCCAAGAACCGGGGAATGGAATTCCCTGGGATCCTGGGCTTAGGTTGCTGATCTGTGCTCTTGTGATGGAGTCGGGGCCTGCCCCGGCCTCGACTTGGCCCAACCTTCATCTGGAAAGATGAAGAAGATTTGGTGCCTTTCAGTTTAGGACCTGACGGCACCGACACTGCAGGCTGACCTGGATGTGTCAATGATAAATTCACAGGGGCAGTCTGCACCTCACTCGTGGGCTGGTGTGCGGGCGGAGGGGCGGTTCCCGACACAACTGGCAGCTGAGGAATGGGTCCACGCATGCTCAGCTGAGGCAGGAAGTTGGCTGGCACCAAGACTGGGGAAAAGGTGTTCTGAGCCATGAGCAGCTGTGGCTGGTTGACATTGACAGGGATTGCCAGTCCTTGGTTCAAGGGCAGACTGGCGCCAATGGGCACAGCAAAGTTCTGGGCCAGGGGAAGGCCACCCTGAGCCAGGGGCAGGGTGGCAATACTGGCTGGCTGGATGGCAGGAAAGTGCTGCAGTCGAAACTGCTGTGGAAAGAGGGCTGAGGATGCCACAGTCACAGCGCCGGGGGTGAGGGGGCCTGCTTGAGTCATGCAAGGAGACGCAGAAGACCTCAGGGACGGGGACGACATGTGGCTGCTGACCACAGGACTGATGCTAGGCCTGGGGGACTGCGGCACCGGAGTTCGTGGCTTCAGGTTAAAGATCTTGAAAGCCTCAGGGTCTTCTCTGTCTTGGGGCGATGTTGGTAAGGAGAGAGAAACTTGAGCACCAGAGGAGGCCGTTGTCGAGACAGGTCCTGTCAGTGCACTGATGGAAAAGGGCACGGAAGATGCATGCTTGCTGAGATCTGCTAACGACAGTGATGTCGTTGGCGCTGAGGCGCACCCAGTGGCCAGGGTGTTCACTGAAGTTCCAGTGTCTACCGACAAGCAGCGGCTAGACGTCAAGTCCAAGACTGAAGTCACAGAAGGCACCCGGAGGACAGGCCTGGAGGGAGTGGATGCTGTGGGTGTTGTGGCCATGGAGACACTACCTGAGCTGATACCCAGACGATCCAACTGTCCATCATTGAAAACTTTCCTCCTGCCGTTAACGAGCCGCCTTCAACTTCAAGCTGCTCGCTGGAAGGTGTGGACACAGGCAAAGACAGAGCAGCAATCATGTTTCTATCTAAGGCCATTGGAACTGATCCAGATGATCTAATTTCCACATTTTTCTGTCTTACATCAAGCATGTCTTTCACAGTCACA
This sequence comes from Conus betulinus, assembly GCA_016801955.1. Lineage (NCBI taxonomy): Eukaryota > Metazoa > Mollusca > Gastropoda > Neogastropoda > Conidae > Conus > Conus betulinus. Next base: position 5,743 of record JADBJO010021784.1, read on the forward strand.
CCGGTTACCTGAAATTTAGGCACACCAACATCCACCCTTTTTTTTGGTGAAATAGTTGGACTGGAAGTGCCCAGCATGGGCAAGATTGGTCGAAGATGCTGGGGGCCGCCAGACAAAGCCTGCAGACTTCCTGCAGAACTGTGATGTTTTGTTCTTGGTTTGTTTTCCAGACTTGGCAGGCACAGAGGGTCCAAAGTGTAGACCCTCTTCTTGTACAGATGTCAAGGCTAAAGGACTGACTTGGGGAAACGGCATAGGCACCACAGTCAGAGGACTGAATGCTGCAGGGCTTGGAGAAACTAAGGCTGCACTATCCAATGTCACTGGAATGGACTGGAACGGTTTGATGCTGGGACAGTCATGACGGCAGTGTCTACAGTGTGGGACCTGCTGGTGTGGACTCTGCGACAGAAGTGGGTGTTTGCCTGGGAGGTGTCTCAGGGGAATGATCCACGTATTGTCCACTGACAGAAATACAAGTCACCTTGGTCAGGTACACCCCTTCCATGGCCATGGCCAGCTGCACAGAATCTGTGGTCTGACCATGAACCTCCAGCACGTGCTTCTTCACCACATCCTGCAGACTATTGGAGAATGTCCCACAGATTGGACAGGCGTATTTCAGTAAGCCAGGGTGTTCGTACTTCAAGTGCCGCAACGCATAGGTTAAATCAGGGACGTGGGATTCACACTGAAGGCACATGTAGATGTCCTCTTCAATCAAGCTTCCTCGGATGTGGTTGCCTGAAGGAAGGGCTAGCACCTGGACAAATGATTTTGCAATTTCTGACAATGACACTTCGTTTTTGGCATAATTGGAAGGGTGATGCTCACTGACATGAGTATGAACGCTTTCCTCAGTCAAGAAGGACTCTTTCTTGGCCTTGCAGTATGGGCAGGAGAAGAGAGAAACATCATGGTGGTGTTGTTTCAGATGCTCCACAATGGCTGCCAAAGCAGGAGAATGAATACTGCAGGTGTGACATTTGTACGTACAGACCATTCTCTCATTACGCATGGCCATGTCATCGGCATCCACCTCTGGAAGATGTCTGGATGCTACACCTGACTTCTTTCTTGAGGGCACAGCATGGATGCCTTTAGAGCTGAGCAAGGGACTCCTTTTAGTGTGTGAACGCTTACTGCCAGATAAAGGTGGAGAGAAGTCGTGTTCTGATCCAGCATATGCCCTTGGCTGGAGAGACTGATGTCTCCTTGTCTGAACCGGCCTTTTCACTCAGACTGACCACAGAGAGAATCTTGATGCCCATGCCATCACTGTCTGAAGTGCCATTGGCCGTCTCGTCACTGCCAGGTGCACAGTTTTCTGCTTCCCCCAAAACCCTTTGTTCTGCATTGTCTGAAGATGCCTGTGACCTGACTCCACTGCCAGACATGTCTTCTCCTGAACCCATGTGGGAGGAAGCCTCTTTATCTGCTGACTGAACATCAGCAGCATGTGTGCTGGCATCTTGGAATGAAGATTCTGCAGTCTCCTCTCTGAAATCACAGAATTCACCACAATTAGTTTGAAACTTTTCTTTGCTTCACAATACATTTTGTGGTCATTAAAGAGCAGTGACCAGCATCTGCAAAATAAAAAAAACAGATTTTTTTTTCATCACTATATCAGGCATGGTACTGGGGTAAAATTGTTTTTCCCTGAAATTTTTTTGGGAGTCCAGGGGTCAAGGGGCAGAGCCTCTAGTGGGGGTCAGGGGCATCATCCCCTGAAGCTGAAGGTTTTTCAGCAATTCTAGCCTGCAAAAAAAGCCTCTCCTTAAACTAATTTCAAATTTTCATACTAAGCAATTTCTTCCATAAAATAAGCGCTCCTAGAATCACTTTATCAGTCATTCCTTCAACCCACAGGAGGCTTTAAACCCAGGTAATCTCACAGCAAAAATGAGTACATATCGACATTGCTTTCAATGGCATACATTAACTCAGCTTTTCAAACATGACGAAAACGTTTCATTTTCGTGGCTCCTGTTCAGCCAGTCCCATCGCCATTTGTTTGCCACACCAGCATCAGTATCTTCTGTCGGAGAATTTCGTGGAAACTGTGTCTGTTCGCTTTTATTTTTTCCTCCTTTTTCTTTGCTCTTGTTCAAGTTCGATCACGTTGACCTAGAGTGGAAAGCAGTGGCGAATGTCTTGAAAGCGCATGCACGAAAGTAGTCCTACTCAATGCTACTTTTAGCGGGACGAAGGCCTGAAGTGAACGACCTGAAACGAACTAAAAGGGCCGGTCTTGTCGGGCGCGGCTCGCCTTTTTTTTTTTTCTTTTCTTTTTTTTTTTTTGCTTTTCACAGATTTCCGTGAATACGCGGACATGTACCATGCCTGCTATATGCAGATCTGTACACCTGAAATTTGCAGTTAGTGCATGACAATTCTGAAAATGAAACAATTTCTTTTGAAAATATGTTTATCATTCATGTGAGAGAGAGAGAGAGAGAGAGAGAGAGAGAGAGAGAGAGAGAGAAAGAGAGAGAGAGAGAGAGAGAGAGAGAGACATAGAAGGAGAAAGAGAACATAGTAGACACACTTACTGTGAATACAACACACAACATTCTTATTAAACTGAAAAATCTTACTATCAGTATAACATACATTTAAAGAACTTTTTTCAATCCTAAATGGCATGCAACCGTCTACATAAAGTGTATAGGGGGACAGGTCTGCAAATGCTAATGTATCCTTGGCTAACACTGCAATAGTCAAGTACCCCAAACTCGGTCTTTCAATACAAATGACAATTTTGGGAATCATTAAGTACCAATATTTGGGGGAATGAGCCATCTACTTCCAACAAAAACACTTAAGTTATGAGACTGAACATGTGTATCAAAAATCATGATAAAAAAGCTGGGTGGGTACAGTGTCAAATTTAACTGAAGAAACAACAAAAAAGAAAAAAAAAAAGAAAGAAGTACTGGTTCAACTTTTTGAGACTGTTCAGTTCAGTAGAGCTCCTGCAAAGGGCGTAGTGTACAACTGACTCATCTGGGAAGACTGGAACCACACACCCATGTTTCATCTATTTGTAATTTTATAGCTGTCTCATAGTCATAGGCTTAGTTAGGGGTAACTTTCAAGCCCAGAAGTAAATTTACTATCGTCAACTAGGACATGAAACTCAATATTTCTCCACAGTTCATGTTTTTTTTTCCCCACCCTGCAGTAACCGGAAGTATTGGGCAAGTTTCATTCTGGGACGTATAAAAGAGGAGTTTCATGCCACAGACGCGTAGAGTACGAATTCTTCAAGACTGCTGTATGGCCTCAATCTAGGGAAGCATGAGATCAAAATGAAACTCCACACCATCCTCCTCCCACTAAGTAGTTGTCACAGCTATGCGGAAGTCCCAGATATGGGATGTTTCACTTTCAGACTGGCCTAACTGATCACCTACAAAAGGTTTATATTGGGGGAGGGGGGTGGGGGTAGAGGGAGGGGGAGGAGAGGTAAGGGGCGGACATAGAAGTTTAAACCCATCCTTAGGATCCTGATCTGGGAAGAGAGGAGCTTGTAGTTCTAGCTGAACGTGATGAGGCTGGACAGTGGCCTCATTAATACTCCACACCCCCTGGGATGTGTCCTGATGTATAATCCACTTGCTGTGAACAACAGTGCTGGACCTGCTCAGTCAGTATGCCATCATGCTGAGCTTCCCCACAATGGGTCTAGCCCTGTGGCAGATTCCTGGGCACAACACAAATGAAGGACAGCTTCAATGTTGAGGGAGATGTCGGTAACATTCTCTTTATTTATGTAACATTCTCTTCATTTATGTCTTCTTGAAACACTTCTGTGGATTTGTCTGTGAACAAGTCTACTACATCTTTGTTTTTTATTTTTTTTTTTTTTTTTTTTTTTTTTTGAAGAGATCGGGTGATGACTGAATAGCCCCCAGTTTGAGCACACTGATGTGTGTGGTATGGCCTCTTCCCAGGACCAGTCCTGGAGGCATGGAAAGTGCATAAACTACTCCCAATGCAAGTGTCCTATGCCAGGTGTTGAGATAACGAAACCCTTGGAGAGGTGGATGTGTCCAATCATTTGTCCATGGCCCAATGGAACCAACATGCTTGAAGATGCAGAAATCCCTGACTGACTGCTGTGACTAAAACCAACAGATTCTCTCTCTGAACGGTGGAAAACACCACTTCATGGTTGGCACAGATCTGCCGCAGTAGCCAGCAAAATCCCTGAAGTGGCAACTAAGCTGGCCAGGTATGCCATGTTTTGTAGCCTGTTGTTCGAGGGGTAGATTTGCGGGGAATCCCTCCTATTCCCAGCCTGCAGAGTGTAAGTGCAGCCTGGATGTAGTGTACATGGCTGCCAACAGGTTTGGCAGTGACAAGTCTCCAGGGGCATGAGGGTGGGACCTGTTACTCCAAAGGAATGCTGCTAATGACAAATCGCCTAGCAGACCTATGCCACAGCACAGAACAAACAAGAAACATTCCCATAAGGGATGCTCCAAGCTTGCCTATATACCCTGTACCAGACAGGTCTACACAGCAACAACTGGAAAAAAGAGCAAAAATTAACATCTACTCAAGACTGGCACAACCTTCTTGATCTTGAATGTTGTCAGACAAGTACATAGACAAACAGAAAAAAAAGGCAACCTTGATTTGATTGAATGAAAGTAATTACAAAATGAGGCAGGAAACAGTAAAAAGCAAACAAGTAGGGTAAGTCTTGTTCCCATGATGAAATAGATGCTCATAACTCTAAAGAAATATTAATTTGTGTTGGTTCATTTCTCCAGTTGCTGTTGCTGTGCATTATGTCTGTACATCTTCTTTGGAGATGTTTCCTGGTTTGTTCTGTGCTCTGTGCTGTCATATATCTGCTAGACTATTTGGTTTCCATGCAGCAATCGTTTGGACTTCTCGGCATCAATTCATGTCATCGTGGGAGGAAGAGTAATCTTATTTGTTTGTTATTTACCGTTTACTATTCCCTGCCTCATTTAATATTTACTTGTATTTTTTCTGGTTTGTCGTATTCATTCTATTTTCACCAACGTATACAAAATATGGCGAAATTGTATGGGTAAACAGGTCTGGTATCTCTCCAACACACACTTAAAAAAAAAGTAACCTACACACACAATCGACCATACTTACTGCGGCGATGAGCAGTGACTAGCATTGTCCACAATATCATCTACATCCTCCCCCAGGTCGATGACCAGGATGTCATTCTCTCCATCGTCATCACACTCCATGTCAGCATCACCCCCCTGAGCTGTGCTTGTCGTCTGCCTCCCCTCGGCTGTAGAGGCTTCTGCTGAAGAGCTGGACTTCACCTGACTGGTAGCGTGACTGCTGTACAACTTTGAATGCTCTGTTTTGGAAATTCCTTCTCCAGTGGAAAGATGCTCAACTGATACGTTCCATGTCCCATCACCAGAACCATCAGCTTTACCTCTGCCTCCAGAGGCTGTTGCCTTCTCACTTTCAGGCACAGCACTGGATCCATTCCCATCTCTTCTTTGGAACCTATCATCTGATTGTTTTGTCCATGAACAGCATAACAACATATTGCACTTGCACTCTGGTTATTGGAAGATACCACAATCTGCTCTGGTGTGTGTGAAGAGTCTGTTATGTTGCAGAGTTTCTGCTGGCTATCCTCAGACAGATCGTGTGATGTACTTTGGGAAGTTGAAGGTGTGTTTGTGTTTACACTATTTTCATCTACTGAGCAGGCAAGAACGCTTTCATCTGTAGCTACAATATGTTGTCCAGATACTTGTCCCTCAGATGTTGAATCTAAGCCAGAATCCACATCAGCTGCCTCCTCAAAAGGAATTTCAATGTCTTCAATCGTAGTGCTGTCAGCCTCTGCACTAGTCTTCTTGCTCCACCCTTCCTGGATGTACAGATAGTCTCTTGCTCTTAGGAAGCGTGCTTGAGGAGTCAACTGGCCGTCTTCCATCAATTCACTTCCAGAGCTCATATTGGGGAAAAAGTTGTTCATGCGATCAAATATGTTCCCACGGTCCCTCTGAGCCCTTTGACCTCTCACTTGAACCAGAATTCAATCTGATCAGTTCCTGATCGTAGAAGTCAGGTAACTTTTTGAAGGACTTGGGTCGGTCGGGATGAGTAGTTCTGCAATGGGCAAGAATGTCCTGATGGCTGCAGCCGAAAGCTTTGTCACACAGGTAACAAGTGAACAGGCTGCTGTCACTGTGCAAATCTCGTACATGCTGATGGGCATCGTCCATCACATTAGTGCAGTAACTGCAGTGGGTGCAAGCAAATCTTCGCTGAGTTGCCCAGAGGAGATGAACTGAAGCGCTCTGGTCTCTGCATAGTCTGCCTGTCTCCACTCACAACTAAGGAGATGAACACAGGCTGACCTTCCTGCACTAAGGACGGGTCACACATCTGGGCTGTGACATCGGCGGAAACAGCCGGACCATCCTGCTGGGAACTGTGAGGTGATGTCACAACAGGTTCTGGGCAGGAGCGGATCTCTTCCTCTGTGTAGAGACTTGCTTCGTTGATGTCCTTGCTTATCCACACTTTGGGTTCTTTGCTGTTGTGACTGTTCTTCACATGAGTCAGAGCACTGATCATCAACCAGTGAACTCAGACTCACAATAACCACATTTAAATGCCACTCCAGGTATGTGACGATAAATATGTGATTCAATTGTGCCTTTGTTTGTGGCTGAAAAGTCACATTTAGTGCAAAGGTAGCGAGTGAATGCCATTCTATCAGCGACTCCATAATCACTCTCTTTTCTAGCAGGAAATACTTTCAGCTTGCCTGAAGGACTACTTTTTTCTGCCCCGGATTTTGCCAATGCATGATGGTGTGGAGAATATTGGAGCTTTTCTACAGTGTCTAGTATGCTGGATTCAGCAGCTTGGGATGGGCTGCTGGTCACAGTTTTGTCCTCTGGACAAAGAGTTCTGTAGCCCTGTCGAGGTGTGTGAATCTGTGCTGAAGTCACAACCTGTGAATGGGAGGGGACCGACACCACTGAGGCTGAAGACGATGTGAACACTTCTAACTCTGACGCACATGATGGAGACATTGTATTAACATTCACTGAAGAAGTTACAGATACTGAAAGTCCTGACACTGGTGTTTTGGGTCTGATACGTGATCGGGATTTTGAGGATGGGAAGCTGCTGACTGCTTCTGTTTTGAATAAAATCAACAAAATTGCCCATGAAACTGTTTCCCTTCAGACTGCCCAAGTCTGGTGGGGATCTCTTGATATCTGGGTGGGATGAAAAAGCACCTGGTGTTACCTGCTGTGTCCCTTTGATTCTTTGTAAAAATTCTGCTGATCCTTTCCAGACAGTTTCAGGAGATACAATCAGTTCTTGTGGTTCCTTCAGATCACCCTGTTTTTGTGCACCCTGTGCTGTCCTGGGTGATACAACTGGCAAATCCTGAACTGCCAAAACAAAGTCTTCATCTGGATGGCAGCTGTAGATTTCATCTCCATATTCGTCTTCTTCATCATCCATATCTCCTTCATCGCTATCATATGACACATCCGATATGTACTGATCTGATGTGTCTATGGAATTAAGATGCAATTCTTTTACAAAGTCAACAAGTACCACAGAACAAGGTTTACAAGAACCTACTGCACTTTGATTTGATGATTCACCTGTCATGGCAAGTTTTCCAAACAGAGCCTGCCTTCTCTTTAACTTCCTTGCCACTCTCGTGGCCTCTTCAAGTTCATACGCTTCCTCTTCCAGCTTTTGTCTCATGGCTATAATCTCAATAGGAGATCTAGTGGTCTTTGGCCGAAGAGCAAATGTTCTGGGTTCAGAAGAGATGTGAGGCATGTTACGAATGAACGAAGGATCCTGCTTCAGAGATGTCTTTCTGCCTATACTGGAACTTGCAGGACCAGGCCTGACATGAAGCATTCGGCCAGTTTTAGAAGCTGGACCCATCTTTCTATATCTGCGCTTTCCACGCCCTCTCTTTCTTCTTGGGCCTAACTTTGTGGTCATATTTATAGAGAATGCACCTGAAGTCTTATTTTCTTGAGAAGTATCGATGTCAGTAAGGCCAGTATGTGCCGGAATATACTCTGTCCTCTCTTCCCTGAGGGGAACAGTCACTGCTTTTTCACTTCCAGAAGCAACAGGTCCTATTGCTAGATTACTGGTATTTTGACACTGTTTAGCTGGTGTCCTTGACATGGATTCATAGTACTCCTCAGAGAACAAATCCTCGGGTCGAATTAAAGGGGGAGGTGACAGTTCTTCTGACCGACCTCGCTCTGATCGACTATCTTTGTAGGGAGGCATTTCTGTGATATCTGGGGGTGGACCATCCTCACTGTCCATGCTTGACGACACAGACAGAAGGCCAAGTTTCAACCTCTTGCTCCCTTCCTGGATGATGTTTAAAGCACTGTCCTGGTCACATGAGCCGGGATGATCACGCATTGATTCTTTGTTCTCTGCATGTTCAGGAACACTTCCTGGATTCACTGACTTGCCGCTTTTGAACACCAGTCGAGTGTCTGATATTGCATCAATGCTGTACAGTTTACTGGATCTGGGTTTCGGCTTTTGTTCTTTTTTGACATCCTGCTTCCCATCGTCATGATCTGTATCATCTTTAATCTTGGAGCGAAGTAGTTTGCCCAGGGACTTCAACTTTTTCTTCTCATGCCAACTCATGATCCTCTGTGCCCCTTCGTCTGTCTGGAGGCGCTTCAGTTCTCGGCTGATGGCATTCTGCTTCCGTTTTGCAATAGGGACAATGGGGATCTTTCTGTCCGATTTCTTGTCTGCTGAGGATGTTTGTTCATCTTCAGCACAAGGCTTTTCAGCTGCACGCTGCTCAGCAGCTGAAGAATCCTGTTTATCCATGTCACTGTTTTTCTGGCTGGCATCAGCAAACTGATGAACACATTCAATGTCTGATTTTCTTCATCTCAATCGTATCAGAAGATGATTTCTGCAGTTTCTGGAAATTAGTAGGTGAAGCTGGTTGAATGGAAACTGTTTCCTTCGTCTGGTCAGGTCTGGTGGTTTGGAATCACATCTCTCTGTGCCTGTGGGTGGTTCTGTGACTGATGTTTCTTCCATTCCTTGGGGCTGACCATCTTCCACCTGCATCCCAGCAATATCCGACTTGACCTCAGTCAACTGACTGGCCGACAGTCCCGACTCCATAAAGTCTTCACACAAATGCTCTTGTGGGCTTTTTGCCTCTGTTCCTACGCAGCTATCATAAGGAACGCAAGCTGGTGACAAATTTTCCTCCTCTGCCTGCATATCTGTGTCAGGATTGACTGTAGTTGACGGTTTCAAGTCCAGTCCTTGTGATGCATCACTTTTCTTTTTTGCTTGCTCACACGCCAACTGTTCTGTACTGCTAACAGTGTCACAGACGCTCTGTAGTTCAGAGTTGGACTCCCCTAAAACATCAGATTTCACTGGTGGCAGCTCACCTCCACTGCCAATGTCTGGCTGACCACATTCTGGTGATTCTGTCCTGGGTGGTTCCTCTGAGTCATTACATGCTGAGGGTTCTAACTGATCCTGCACAGAGTCTGACTGAGCATCTGCAGAACCTTCTTCCATCTGGTTACCAACGGTTGATTCTTCAGACTCTTCATGCATGGAGCTTTCCAAATGATCACGCACAGACTGACAATGCATGGGTGGTTCTTCAGCCTCATCATGCGTGGATGGTTCTTTCTGATCATGCACCGACTGTGACTGATCATCCACAGACCGTTCTTCTGACTGTTCATGCATGGATGATTCTTCCGACATGTCACACGTGGAGGGCTCTAACTGATCATGTACGGGCTCTATGTGACCATGCGCAGACGGTTGTAACAGTTCATGCATTGATGGCTCTTTTGATTCATCCAACATGTGTGGTTCTCCTGACTGATTATCTATGACTGGCTCTTCCGAGTCATGATCTGTTGGCAGTTCTTCAGAGTGACTGAATGCAGATAGTTTATCACTAGCATCAAGCCTGTCTGTAAAGTGATCCCGTGTGCATGATTTGGGGGGAAGGCTGAGAGAGACAGGCTGCGGATCATCTATGAATGGCTTGGAGGGATCAGCGGCAGAAATGTCATCTGCTGGTTGTGGTCCATCATTTACCCTTGGCTAGAAGGATCAGCTGAAGGAATGACATCTGCAGGTTGGGCCCACCATCTGCCAATGGTATAGAGGGATCAATTGAAAGAGTGGCATCTGAAGGCTGTGGCACGTCATCTAACAATGGCTGAGAAGGATCTGTTAAAGGAATGTCATCTGCAAGTTGTGGTCCATCGTCTGTCCGTGTCTTAGAAGAATCAGGGGAAGGAATGTCATCTGCATCTTGTGACCCATCATCTGTCAATGATGAAGACATATCAGTTGAAGGAATGACATCTGCAGATTGTGGCTTACCATTTTCCAATGGCTTTAAAAGATCAGTTGGAGGAATGGCATCCCCAGGTTGGGGCTCATCATCTACCAATGGCTTGGAACAGTCACTTGGAGAACTAACATCTGCAGCTTGTGGTTCTTTATCTATCAATGGCTTGGAGGTATCAGCAGGAGGAGGTTGCAGTTTATCATCTATTAATGGTTTGGATGAATCAGTTGAAGGACTGACATCTGCAACTGGCAGCCCACTATCTGTCCATGGCTTAGTTGCATCTGTTTCAGAAACAGTGTCTGCAGTTTTCAGCCCAACATCTATCAATGGCTCACTGGAGTCAAGAACATTTTTCACCTTGTCTTCAAGTTCAGGCCCTCTCGTTGAAGTGGATTCACATGGCTGCTGTGAGTCAGTGTTTAATACTTCATTTGAGGCAACTTTCTGCTGTTCACCATCTTCACTTCCATGCAGAGAGTGATCCTCTCCTGGGTCAGTGATTGCATCAACTTCCCATGACTGCTTTGTAAGCGATAGCTGTGCAAGTGAAGGAATGCTGCTGAGCGCACATTCTGAAGAATCGTTCACTGCTATCGCTGTGCTCAGCACATCATCTGAAGATAGTTTATGAGAACCTGTGCAAGGGTCTGTGCTAGGAATGCCTTCAGCATGATCTGATGACACATCTCTCATTTCCGTCTTTAGCTGTCCACTATCAGAGGATACCGTGGGCGGGCAAGGTGGTATTTCTGACGCCTCTTCACCTTCTCCATGACTTTTGCTACTGTTCTGCGGAAGAACATTTTCTGAAACAGGACGCCGTTTTGCAAGACGAACTGTTGACTGCATAGCTGCCAGAGACTGCTTTGGCAACTTTCCAATAGACCATCGTGATTTCTTCATCTGTCTCCGATTCATCCTCCTCATCTGTACAAGAGGTCGAAGTGGGTTGTTCTTGCACGACATTTTTCTTTGTGGAGGTCCAGATGATTTGTTACTTCTGTTTGACAGCTTTTTCCTTGGCAGCAGAACTGCTTGCACTTTCAGCTGAACATGTTGGCAGGATATTCTCTGCACTCAAATCTTTACTTGCGTTCCCCAGATCACCACAAGATTGTTCTGCTATGACTGAAGATGGCACAAGAGTCTTGTCACTGTCTGTATCAGAATGCTTGGCAGACTGCGATTCATCTGTAAATTGACTGGCCTTGACAGACTGTCGCCCTCGCCCAGTTTTCTTCACCAGTGGTTTATCTTCTGTTGCATTATTTGAAGCTGAAACTCTGAGTCCATCTGGATTACTGTTCTCATATTCAGATTCCTGTCCTAATGGCTGGTTTGAGTCTCCTTCATGTTGATCTTTCTTGGACGTCCGCGTCCACGCTTCTCAGAAAGACCGGCTCCCACTTTGAGGGCAGTTTTTAATGGAGAAGAGAATTGCTTTTTTACATACCGTCGATTTCTTGGTGTCTTCTCTCCCCAGTGGTAGTTTTCACATGGTGTAGGCGGAATTTTTTGTTTTGAGCACCTTTTGGTCGACCTGGGCCACGTCTGATCCTGTCCACACCAAGACCGATTGAATTCGCTGTAGAATTTGTAGACTGCTGCTGAGGGTCGGCTGGCATGCTTCCAGTTCCTTTGCTTTCATATGGTTCCTTATCAGCTTTCCTGGTCACTGCATTTACGGACAGTCCATTTTTTGATTCTGTATCAGTTGCCATCGATGCTTTCACATCAGTCTGAGAGCTGACGTGCTCATCGTTCACACTGGGGATGTCTGTGTCCATTTGTGTGTGAGTGCTATCTGAATGTTCAAATGACCTTTTCCTCTGAATTCTGGGCACAGTCCCTGGGGCTGCTCTCTCTGCTGACAGCCGGACTGTCTCCAACCACAGATGCACGGAAGGCTCGACCCGAAAACAAAATGTTTGGTATCTGATGCGTAGAGCTATCCTCCAGTCTTGTCAAAAGCCTTCTCTGTTTCATAGCAGGACTGTGTCTGTATTGCTCCGCTGACAAACTAACTGATGTTTTCGCTTCCTGGAAGCCTGAGCAGAAGCAGAACTGACCGTAATGTTAGGTGTTGTCTGCTCAGCCTTTGAAGTGACAACGTTAGCTGATGATCTTCTGTCAAGACTCCCACCACCTTTGCTGCTGCTTCTTGAACGAGTTTGTTTCAAGGTGAATGGGGAGTCAGGTGTGTAAAGCAAGTTGTCAAGTGAAGTGCTTCTAGACAGCTCTCCAGTCCTGGAAACATCTCTACTTCTGGACCTGATTTCTGTGCCACCAGGACTACTGCTTCGGCTATGAGCAGCACTCCTTATCTGAGCAAGCACGGAACTTCTATCTTGAATGACAGATTCTACGGACTTGGAACTCGTTTTCACAGCCGTTTTGTTTTTCAGCATTTTGGCATAGTTGTTTCAGTTTTTGAGGATGTTTCTGGGTCATTGACACTGCCAGTCACACTGTTTCTCTTCTTAGACACTTGCAACTGAGTGCTGCGTCTGCTTTGCGTCTGACTTATTTTTTCTTTATTGGATTTGCTTTTTTGTTCTGCATCCAGGTCCTTTTTTGCATCTAGGTCTGAAGACATATGGCCTACTTTCTTGAATCTGCTCCTTTTTGATGGAGGTTCGTTAGATGTTTTTTATATCTGTGTCTCCTTCAGGTTCAGAAAGCTTGTCAGTATCGTCCAATTCATGTGCTGAATCAGTATTTGACTTTCGAAGCGTCCATCTACCTCGCTTTCTTACTCTTCCTCTATAGGCTAGTTTAGCATTGCCTCTGCTGTTCAGGGTAGAAACTGCAAATCCTTTGCCTCTTGCAACAATGTTTGTGATGGTCCTGCTTCTGAAAGTGCCTCCTTCTCTTGGAAATCCTTTTGCACCACCTCCATTCCTGTGCGACTCTCTTTCCCTGCTTCTCCTAAAGGTTGATTCGCCTTTGTGAGGGAACATGCATTCTGCCTTTTCCTTGACGAAGAAAGATTCCAGTGTGGTGGCTGATGCCATTTTGGGGGTATTCTCCTCAAATAAACTAGAATCCTTTTTCATAGTAGTGTCGTTACCCAAATCCATGGGTTCGGTGGTGTTTTTTTGGCTGATCGGTGCAAGCTCCTGAGTCTGTTCTTCTTCTAGAACTGTAGACTGAAGTGGAAAATCTCTTGGAAGTCTTTGGTAAAATGGATGACACGTCTACCTCGACTTTGTGACAACTGGCTTGAGATGCTCTGCACGTCTTTGGCATGCTTTCTGATGGAGCCAGTTTGGCCTGCAGCCCTCGCTTGGATTTTGTGACATTTTTTTTTTCAAACTTCTGCCATTCGAAACAGGTGTTGCACCTTCAGTTGAAGCAGATTTTGAAGCACTTCCAGGATGACAATCACCAGAACTTTTAGGTGTTCGTTTCGTCACAGTTTCAACCTGAGGCTGCACTTGTTTAGAAGTGGGGCCAGCCTCCTCTGAGGGCGTGCTCTTCTGATGTCCAACATTGCTGGTCCTCTTCCTTGTTGTCAGTGTAAAAGACGGGGGTAAAGCAGTGACGTCTTTTGATGATTCCCCTTTTCACTGACAGATGACGCAGTATCAACACCCTCACTCTTCCTCTTGGTGTTGCGTGTGACAGCTGCAGTAGAATGGGTGCGGGCCAAGGTGCTTGGTCCTGTCTTGTTCTCTTTGAAGTCAATGTGCAGGTTCTTCAGGACTCTGTAGACCTTCTTTTCTTTAGCCAGGGGATCAGGTTCTGGTGCTTCCACCGCTGACTGCTTTCTGGTGCGTTTTCTGCTGCCTGCAACACACACTGAACTGTGTCAGATGGCAAACAGATCACTGACAGTACACTGAATGAAAGTTTTACTTCAGCTTGCCATCAATTTGGTAGCAGCATCGGCAGAGGCACTTCTCACTGAAAAACCACTGGATTACAATCACAAAAGGAATGAGATATTGTGAATCTACACACCATTTTTCTTTAACTTTTTTTAAAAAGCTGTCTAGAATTCAAAAATTTCATCTGCAAAAGAATGCTCACCATATAAGTAATAATAATACTTAATAAACTGCAGTCCCAGATACAGTGTACCTTTAGTACACACATTTCTATACATGTAAAACCACTCACTGCAAGAAAGATCATCAGGAAAAAAAAAAACAAAAAAACCCAACTGCAATAGCTAAATAAAAAGTACACAAATAAGAAATAAGAACTATAGCTTGACAGAAAGAGATGTGTCGATAGATATATAAACATTCATATAAACTGAAATCAACAAACACGTCAATATTTCACATACATTTCAACTGTACAGCCCTCCTACAGGGGCTTAGATGCTGATGCTGCACAGCACAGTTTCTGACAAACAGTTCGCCAGAGTTAAAAATGCTATAGAAAGGGAGGAGTGTGGTGGACGGGGAGGCTGCAAGAGAAAGGGACACGAGAAATGGCCAGAAGGGAGAAGAGCGAGGAGTTTAGAAGCACTCCACTAAGTTTCAGCACACACACACAAAACGGTTAAACAAAAAGATAAAAGTATAGGTCATACACCAAGGGACATGTAGAAATGTGGATAACATAATGTTTGAGAAAACAAGTGTTAAGTGGCGGTGATAAGCTGGGTGGGGGTGGGTTCTGGGGATGGGCTGTGTAGGAGTTGGCATTTAAGGCCAATATGAGCACTTGGCATGCATGCCTTGGTGTCAGAGTTATGCACTTTCTTTCTGTTGGCTTATCTTTTATGACCCCCCCCCCCCCCTCCTTCCCAATTGAATTTGTACACGCTTACAGGTTTACTTACATCAACTGCATCTGTGTAAAGATGCTGACAGTGATGACGATACAGCAATTACTCGAACATCATGAGCTCTTGGGCTCAGGTCCCCCTAATAGTGAGCTAGGTCTTGAAATATGCCCCTCAAACAGTCTGAGCAGGCCTCATGGAGGCAGTCCCTGCTAGCATGTCTTCTTTATTGTTGTATTTGAAGGAGATAAGAAGGCACGACCAGGAGGACAGCCAGTTGTCTTGGACCTCTCCCAGTAAAATTTGAAATGCTAGCACCTGGATGGGCCAAGTTTCAGGCTCCTTCCTCTTCCCTTCTTTCAACATAGGACACATCAGTGTGAGAGCCCTAATCCAGAGGAAAGGTTAAGAATCTGCCCATCTCCCCCCCCCCCCCCCCCCCCCCCCTTTTTTTTTTTTTTTTTTTTAAAGGAAAGCAAGTTTAGAAACTCTGGTAAGAAATGCTGGGTGAATAGCCTGTCCCACAGAAAGGCAATGTTCAGGGGATCACTACTAAGGCCATGAATTTCACTGTGAAGTCCAGCGGAAGCAAGAGTGAGAAGAAAGGTGGTCTAAGAGGACAGGTGAAAGGAAATGGTCAAAGGGGGCTCACTTAAAGGATGGACTCTCGAGAAAATCTAGAACAAGTTAATGAACTCACGAGGAAACCCACAGAATGGTATGGGCTTCCCTGAAACAGTGAAAGCACACACACACACATCCACCTATCCGCCCCCAACCCCCATGTTTCCCCTTTTGACATTCTTTTTCTCTAGTAGTCTGCAGCACTGCTGTCTTCAAGAAAGATGCTGTGAAGGGCAGGCCCAAAAGCAAAACCATCTCAGTGCACAGTGGTGCCCTCCTAAACAAAGGAGAGGAAGAGGGTGAAGGGGTCATGAGAGAGACCCAAGCAATCCTCTGCAAGGGTAACTAAGTTATGGTCAACCTTTTCCTAGCACAACTTGATCCGATGTTTGGTCGGTACCCTCTGCCAGCCACTTCCCATCACTGACATCAGGGAGCAGATGGTGGTGGTGGGGTGATGTGCTGAGGGGGGTGATGTCAGTCTTTCCCTCTGCCCAGAGACAACTGGATCTGTGGGAAGCTGGAGCAGCGGAGAGTTCCTGTTCTGCACTGCTTTGAGGAGAGGAAGCCAGTGGGACTCCACAGAGGCTCCATGTGGATGGGGCGTCCTGGTGGGGACCCCGGGCTGAGGAAGTGCCCTGGCCGTGGGGTGGGACTCATGGACAGCATCCGGACAGATAACAGGTCCATTCAGAAGGCAGTGCTAAGTGTCAAATGTTTCCGATCTAAGTGTCCTTTTCTGGAAAATACTGTCATTTGTGCCCCAGAGCAAGTCATGTTTACGAGGGCTTCATAGGTATCTCCATGGGGGGGGGGGGGGGGGGGGGGGGGGGCTTTCCAGGTCAGCTCAGGCAATGGAGGGGGAGAGGGGGAGGTCCCATGGGAGAAGTGTCTTGCCACTCGTGTGCACCAAGAGAACCAGACCCCGAGTACTGAGGCCTAGAGAAGCGCCAATGCTGACAAGAGCCTACACCTGCCTGACACGCTGCTCCTGGATATCACCAGAGGCCTCAGCCGTGGCCTCAAGATTCCTGGCTGGAACAGACATACCTGACCCACTACAGGGTGGGGGTGGTGGTGAAGAGGGGGCAGGGGGAACTGGGGGAAGAGGAAGGGAGGGGGCGGCAGCTTTGGGGCTGGTAAGACCGGCTGTAAGAAATCATGATACTGCTAACAAAAATGCTGCGACAACACAAGGGCCAGTGTGAGAACCTTCTATCCCACTGTAAAGCTCTCCATTCTGAGGGTGTGGGATACACTGACGTAGGTAGTCATTTATGCAAAGCATGGGGAGAAAAGGCAGTGACCATAACATATCCCAAGGTCCCCTTAACAGATGATGTCACCAAGTCACCAGACCTTCGTGTTACTATCACCTTGCTGGGAGGGCTGACACACAATAATAGTATTGTCGTGACTATGGTTGAGGGAAAAGAAAGTATGGGCACACCTTGTGGTGACAGCATGTCCATTTTACCCGGGCAACTATCTGAAGAGAGCATGGAATGGTGTGTGTGTGTGCACACATACGTGTATGCATGTGCATGTACGTGTATCCCCCTATCTGACCTTGAGAAAAGCATACCATGCCGTCTTGACCAGTACTCCTCAAATACCAAGTTCTTACATGAAGTCTCTTGGTTACTAGTACTCAATAGCGAATTTCTATGAATAAAAGGAGTTAGGAATTGGTACAGGTAATAAATCATCAGATGAAAAGTAAATAAGTGGGGTAGTCTTTGCTCCCATAAGGAAACCTAACACAGAGTAACTTTTATTCAAGACTGGCACAGCCTTTTAAACTTGAATAAAGTCAGACAAATACAAAGCATACGAACAATCTAATAGATTGTTCGTCTTTGTATTTGTCTGACTTTATTCAAGTTTAAAAGGCTGTGCCAGTCTTGAATAAAAGTTACTCTGTGTTAGGTTTCCTTATGGGAGCAAAGACTACCCCACTTATTTACTGTTCATTGTTTAAATCCTGCCTCATTTCATTTCCGATTTCATCAGATGAAAGTCGAGGGAAGAAGAGAGGTGACACAGTGTGTAAACCTCAGTGGTGAAAGCAGCAAGATGTTTGGTCACAAAATATTACGTGGATGCAACTTCACACTATTACAAACATAAGTCGGAGAGAGACATGCATCTATATATAGTGTTACCCATTAAAATCTAGTCAAATACACCAGCCGCCGTGGCGATGTGATTAGCGTCGTGGACTCCCGGCTGGGAGGTTGTGGGTTTGAATCCCATCAAAGTCATGTGGGTTTTTCTGCCCCGACTGGCTCCTACCCAGAGTTGACTTTGCCGCGGACTCAGTTGGGAAGACTGGGACCACAAAGTTGTTTCATCCACTTAATGGATGCGTTTCTGAGAGTGTTGCTCAAATTTCCTGACAACACTGCAGGTGCCTTATCTCTCGGGCCTGGTTTGACGCCTGGACATATTACGAAAGGAAACGTAGAATACAGCCCTGTCATGTAGTCTCAGACTGAAATGGAAATCCGTAGCATCATCTTTATCATCCTCATCGATCAGCATTTAAAAAAAAAAAGTCTCAGATTCTGTGGCTCTTCATGCCCTGTTCTCATGGTGATCTCAATTTCAATGTCCTCTCCACGTCTGTGGCCTTAGTTTGGTTCCGTCGGGGTCACCAGTATCGGCGAGTCCATGGGGGCTGTCGTTGGACGGACATGGTGGCACCCTCTGGAGGGAGAGCTCAACACGTTGGCTCCGCAACTAAGCAATTATTGTTGTCAGTAGGGGACTTAGTAGGTGGTGTCCTGCATATGTTAGATCAGAACAGGCGCCACTGAACACCATCGAAGTGACTCGGCAGCAGTGCATTGTCTTCTCTCCGGTGGGTTGCCTCCTAACGACTTGACACTGACTGCTCCCTGTGGACTGACGGCGCCGGAGCTGCGGTGGGGCTGACTGGGCTGTGGCTGTGGACGGGGTGTCGGAATGAGCGGTGTGGATGCACTGCCTCTGAGGTGGCACAGAGGTTGGGACAGCAAAAGAAAAAAAAAATCAAGCCAAATACATCTGAATCATTAATTTAGGTTGCAAGGGTTTAACATACTACAGTGTATGATGCCATAAGCATTTTTCTTTTTTCTGTAACTTAAAACCGGAAACCAGTATCATGCTCTCAAAATCCTCCCCAACCCTCACAGCCAAAATCTGGGTGCCCTGGGTGAACTATTCAAAGCCCATCTTATATAAATCTAAAATTCATGAAAGTGAAAAACAAATGTTACAACCATAACTGATAATGGCATGCCTGTGTGTTAGTATTCTACAAGCAGGATTCTACAAGCAGGAAGTAGCTGAGACTTTATTCAATGCATATCAATGAAGATACCCTGAAAGCCGTTTGATACTGTTTGTGTTGTAAACTTGTTGATTAACACTCAGTGGCAGTTCCCAATAACACACATGTGGGGGAACTAATCCGCACAGATTTCATACTTGAGTGCAGATTTTAAAATGGACAGTCATAATGAGACTCTGATATTTCAGAAGCATAACCTCAATTGATTGCTTTCATATGTTCCAACACCGACAGGTAAAAATTTGAAACGAAAACTCATTTTGCTATTCAGATATGGCATGCCAACTGGTTATTAAGAATTGTGACATGCTTGCACTGCATTTGAAATCCGCTTCAGGTAGCTTCAAGAACCCTTTGTGCAAGTTTTCTTGCTAACACACACATTTGGTATTTAAATGCCAGAAAAGCATCAAGTGCAACTGAGCCAGGAAAAAAGTGTAACTTCCCACAGTCAAAAAAGAATGAATCATTAGCATAGTATGGGGAAAGAAGCATGCAAGAACAAATATCAGTTGTAGAGGTCTGATCTTGTAGACACACAGAAAATAATTCCTATACAAGTTAAAATAAAAATTACAAGTAAGAAAACAAAATCAACATACAGCTCCTTTCAGTCAAATATACCAGTTTAAAGTTATACATCCATCTACTCATTTTCAATTCTGGAAGTCTACTAATTTAGTTCTGACATAACTAGGTTTCAGCAAAGCTGAAGATCAGCACCTTCCTGCTGTTCGCGAAAACCTGCATTTATCCCTCCTATTCTGACTGGTGGCTACCTGTCCAACACTTCAATGAGAAAGACTGTCAATAGTCAATTGGTACAGCTGCACTGTCCTTGCATAATCTCAAACAGGTATGCAAATTGCAATACTAAATAAGAAAACCAGTGACAGTTATTTAAAAAAAAATTAATAAGGGGTCCAAAAATATATATGGGGTCACACTTTATAACCGCCTGTAAATGTACTGAAAACCACACACACACACGCATGTGTGCGAATAATTTGAAGTTAGATATATATGTAATACATTTGTTATTGGAGAGCTGTTTCCGAATCGGGAAGTCTCAAGATAAATATGTAATGGAAACATATCCTAGACATATTTCTAGTCAAATATTCCCAAAATATAGCGTGTGCTTGTTCTAAGCCATTATCTGGTGAACATATACTTTTCTACTGCCCCATTTTGAATGCTCTTTATTCAAAAGCAAACACTGAAATCTCGAAATCTAAACCGGTTCACGCCATTTCTTTCAGTTCAGAATTGTTGATGTTGCAAAAATTATCTCTCAATCTCAAATTAGCATATTTTTATGATCATGATAGTGTAGTTTATATTTAAATTTGTACTGCTAAACATTGTTTATTTAGATTTGTGTTCCAATGTTAATAAAGTGTTAACTAAAGTGAATAAGTGTGAACACCAACATTATCAGGATTTTAACAGTGACAGTAACATGGGATGTCCTATGCAATTACCATCACACAACTCACACAACGAGAACCAATTCTGTCACTACTAAAACATTTTATGATTTGACCATACTCTAGTTGCCCTGCAATGATCATTGGGAGCGTGGTGACAAACAAGAGGTGAATGATGAATATTCATGAAACATTTCATGAAACTATGTAGGGTGGCCACTCATCAACTGTGTGCGCTACACATTCCTACATCTGTAACGGAGCCACTACTTCCACTATTAGAACCGGTGTGTTGCTTGATCGCTTGATGTTTGTTTCATTCCCTGGATGATCACCTGCAAGCCAAGTATGAAACCATAGATTTTGTCTTCGAAAAGCAGAATTACATACTGTTTGTGCTTGGCCAAATCATGGGTCCAATCATTGACTTGGGTTGTCTAATTTGATGACTCTTACTAGTTTTCAGCAAAGAAGAGTTCTAAAGCAGAAGCTGTTCACGGATTCAGAACATTCTAAACTGTCGAGGAACGTTACATTTTTATCGTCTTTGATCGAGGTGGATAGGACTACAGTGCTGTTGCATGATGCGCAGCTCAGAGTTGCAATGCGTACAGGAGAAACTCATTGCATAGCAGACAGGATTTTTGTGTCAGAGACGCACACTTGTGCGTGAGAATTATCACTGAAAATGCTGAGAAAGAAAATCACAAAGCTATCAATTTATCATTAAACAAATGGCTGGCACGTAAGCTGTAGCTGCAGGTACTTTTATCTCTACAGATGACTTTTCAATTGTTTGTGAAGTTAGCATTGCCACAGTTAGTCTATAGCTGCCGGTGTGCCCTGTTAAGTTAAAAACTTAAAACTTTAATTTCTTATCGCTAAGCATTTATGCCATCTTTTCTTTCTTCCTTTACATGTTTCTTTGCGTCTAGTCATAGCAAAGTTTCAAAATGGAGCGACTGATGATGGAGAACAGAGCAAAATTTTGAAAGAGAGGGGGTTAGTTAACACCAAGGACATTGACAAACAAAGCACAGGACAAGACATGATGCATTTCGACCCGCTTGGGTCTTCCTCAAGCAAAAAAATAGATCACATTCAACATTTAGGACTGTACAAACAAAGAACGAAGAGAGACTTATCTGATGTCCATGTGGAGAATGGCCGCCAGAAGGAAATGACAGAGGGGGTTTATGGGAGAGGAAAAGGGACGGGGGGGGGGGGGGGGGGGGGGGGGTGGTGTGTGCGTGGAGGGAGGGGGAGGAGTGAGGTGATGGGGTTGTGTAGTTAGTTTAGTGGGGTGGTGTGGTATATGTGACGTTTTTTTTTTGTTTTTTTTTTCCCCGGTCAAAGCAAGTTTACTCATGAATCTATTCAGTATTTCTTTTAATTCTTTGTTTGTTTAGAAATGTGTATTTTTTCCCCTGGGATAATCTCTTGTGTGCATGTGTGGATGTGTTTCAAAGATGTTGATTTTTGTAACTTTTTTTTTTTTTTTTTTAAAACATTGCTTCCTGATTATATATGTGGTTTAATATTTCTCATGTTTACATTACTTTTTTTTTTTTTTACACTGCTTAGGTTTTTAAATATTTGCGCCTAACTACTGCTCATGTTTACACAGGGGGTGGAACTGCACTTGGCACTGACAGGTACACACATATAAACTGCAATTTTGCGAAATGACAAAAGATAGTTGACAGCACACAGAAAAAGGACAGAGACAATTCTGTCTCATGCGCATCAAAACAACTTCTGCGAGTCATGTTAGGGTGGGCATCATCTGGTGTGTGGTTCTCTAGGTGTATGGCATCCTCTGGGTGTGTGGTTCTCTAGGTGTGTCATCCTCTGGGTGTGTGGTTCTCTAGGTGATTGGCATCCTCTAGGTGTGTGGTTCTCTAGGTGTGTTCATTTCCTCTGGGTGTGGTGGTTCTAGGTGTGTGGCATCCTCTGGGTGTGTGGTTCTCTAGGTGTATGGCATCCTCTGGGTGTGTGGTTCTCTAGGTGTATGGCATCATCTGGAATGGTGTTCTAATCAGTAATCTGCATTGGAATTTCTAAATACGCTTTTCAGTTGGTTTGCTAGGCAAGGTCTGCATAGGGGGATTTCATTGTATGCTTTAAGTGTAGCGTGTAGTTGTTTTTCCAAATGCAGGCGGGAGCGAATTTTCTATTTTTTTTTTTCTATAGTCTAGCATCTAAATGCAGGCTTCAATGTTTTCTCTTAAATGTAATGTGCAGTTTTTTTTTAAAATATAGACTACAGAAGGTTTTCTAAATGTGGTGTGCGGTGGTGGTAGTGTTTTTTTTTTGTTTGTTGGTGTTTGTTTGTTTTTCGTCGTTTGATTGTTTTTTTTTTTTTACATCAATCTGCAATCCGGTTTTTTTAAATGTTGGACTAGGGTGGATCTTTTTTAAACTTTCAATTGAAATGCAGTGGTCTAAATGTGTCCATAGGATTGTGAAATGTAGTCCTCCATGTGGTCTCTAAATGTAGAACTGCTGTGGATTTTCATAAAATTTGTCCACAGGCTCGTTTTTTTTTTTTAATTGTACACACAATGAATCTTCTCTGCACTGGAAGGGTCGCTTATGCACGGAAATCAGTTTACATCTTATTGCAAATTCTGTCCCAATAGAAGAAAAGATATTAACACCCCTATATGTTCAATGACATTTATTCTCTCTCT
>JADBJO010021785.1:0-28962 GCA_016801955.1 Conus betulinus
TGGTAGAGGGCTCTGAAACACGCACACCCACTTCAACAGTCAGTCAGTACAGCCTGGTGGAGGGCTCTGAAACATGACAACACCACTTCAACAGGTCAGTACAGCCTGGTGGAGGGCTCTGAAACATGCACACCACTTCAACAGTCAGTCAGTACCGCCTGTAGAGGGCTCTGAAACGGGGCACACCACTTCAACACGTCAGGGATCAAGCTGGTGCCAGAGGGCTCTGAAACATGACACACCACTTCAACAGTCAGTACAGCCGGGTAGAGGGTTCTGAAACATGAACACCACTTCACAGTCAGTACAGCCTGGTGGAGGGCTCTGAAACACACACACCACTTCAACAGTCAGTACAGCCTGGTAGAGGGCTCTGAAACATGCACACCCACTTCACGAACACCACTTCAACAGTCCAGTACATGCCTGGTAGAGGGCTCTGAAACATGCACACCTGAACCTTCAACACTTCAGTCAGTACAGCCTGGTAGAGGGCTCTGAAACATGCACACCGCTTCAAAACAGTCAGTACAGCTGGTGGAGAGGGCTCTTGAACAAAACATGCACACCGCTTCAACAGTCAGTACAGCCTGGTAGAGGGCTCTGAAACACTGCAACACACCACTTCAACAGTCAGTACAGATGCCTGGTGGAGGGCTCTGAAACATGAACACCACTTCAACAGTCAGTACAGCCTGGTGGAGGGCTCTGAAACACACACAGCCACAACCTTCAGCAGTCAGTACAGCCTGGTAGAGGGCTCTGAAACACACACACCACTCAACAGTCAGTACAGCCTGGTAGAGGGGCTCTGAAAACATGCACACCACAGTCAACAGTCAGTACAGCCTGGTGGAGGGCTCTGAAACATGCACACCGCTTCAACAGTCAGTACAGCCTGGTGGAGGGCTTCTGAAAAACATGAACACCACTTCAACAGTCAGTACAGCCTGGTGGAGGGCTCTGAAACATGCACACCACTTCAAGTGTCAGTCTCCTAGTTTAATCCTCTTGTCACCATAGTCTGCAGAGCAAAAACTCTTTCTAGTTGTTGGTTTCTTTTCAGGTTTTCCTCCCCTCAATGAATGAAGGGATTGATCAGAGAACTGTGAGCATGCATGGAGAGGTATCAAGATGAACACTAGCTTGTTCAGTGTGTGTCGTTGCATTTCTGACTGTGGGTGTCTGACTGATCATTCTAGTGTGTCGCTGTCACCAGTCAACACTGATGTCACAAACATAGATGTCTACATGCTAAGCTTTACAAATTAGTGAAACATGCATGCATATGACAATACTTCATGCAGATGAGAGACAGATAAGAAGCTGAAGCCTCCCTAAAGCGTTCCACAGCTGTTGCACACAACAGCACTCTGGGAATGTATCATGCAATGTCATGAGGAATGCCTTGTGTCTTCATAGAATTGTCTCATTGAAACACTACATGTGTTCTGGTCTCTCACAGATAGGTTACATACACTCTATGCCTCATTTTCCTATGGCAGTTAAATGTGAATGTGCTCATTAAGGGTCTGCTGTGTATACGCTGCATACATTCTTGTACATGCAAGTCACAGAGTCAACCATGTCACCACGGTGGGGTAATCATTGCAACATAGAAGTGCTATCCCCTTACAATGTTTTGCTCATGTTAACCTCGTTGCAGTGGCACTAGGACACATCACAGCAATCACACTGGAATGATTTTTCTGGGTGAGATCAGTTTTCTCTCTTTCTCTTTCTTCTGGGGGGGTTAAAAAAAAATAGAACAAAACAAAAAACAAAAACAAAACAAAACAAAACAAATAAGAAAAGAAACAAAAAAGTAAAAGAAAAAGAAATCTTGAAGTTTTCCAGCAGTGTGTGGTATGGTATGGACTAGCAGTTAAATGGACATCTCAGTCAGTGCGAAGCAGGTGCGTGGTGCAACCATACCTGCTGGAATGTGGCAAGTGGCACATTACTGTCAGAATCACTGTCCTCCCTGTCTCTTCCATTCTGTTCTTTTTCATCCTCCCTAACTTCGGTAACATCTGACACTTCTTGCTCAAAGTGTTCAACTTCCAGAACTGAGCATTTGATGATCTCATGAATTATCAGTGAAATCATCTGCTACTAACAAGGCTGCCATTTTCTCCATGCCACTGGGTGTGAGTGAAATACCTTCTGCAAGCTTTTCTTCCTCACTCTGTGTGTGTGTGTGTGTGTGTGTGGTGTGTGTGGTGTGGTGTGGTGTGTGGTGCTACTGTGCTACTGTGTTAGTGTGTTAGCATGTGTGTGTGTGTGTGTGTGTGTGTGTGTGTGTGTGGTGCGCGCGCGCGGTGCTGGTAGTGCGTGCGTGCATGCATGCGTGCGCGCATGTCGCATGATGATTTTATCAGTGTGGCACCATCTGGAACAGTTTTCCAGATTTCCCATCATGTTTCAGAGTGGGGAGGTCAGAGTGGGAAGGTCAGAGTGGAATGGAAGGGTACTGCTCACAGGTTCTGCACTCACAATTGGCTGCGACCACACTGAAAACTGTAGGCACTTTTGCCAGAAGAGCCGTCTGTGTTTGGAATGACGACAGCGCTCAGTGGGAATTAAGGGTTTAAAAAAACATCATATTCCAGCAAAACTGATGATTAACATCACAATCAACTATATCAAACATACCATGCAATACATCATAATCTATTAAGTCTCTCTCCTCTCACCACACACACACACACACACACACACACACACACACACACACACACACACACACACTCAATGCCACTCACTCACTCACTCCACTCCTCACACAGCACACCACTCACACTTAAACTGGAGCTCTCACTGATACAGCAACAAATGTGCAGTGTCAATCCAAAAGAACATAGGTAAGTCCACAGTGTCTATTACTGGGACAAACTACAGTCTTCAGGTGAAACCCTAAAGATCAACATTACACAAGTCTGAATCACTGACCATCAGCAAAACAGCCAGACATAGTACCTTGTGTACCCCCTTGCTTCATGTCTGCTAAACTATTCCCAATTCACTTTCACTTTGAAGCATGCTCATAATGCATTAAAAGCACCTTGAATTTAGACTTAGTTTTTCACAGCCTCAGTCACAGTTCACCACAGTGGAACTTTCTCTTATGGCACAGGAACACAACATGAAAGAACAGAATGAATAAAGAGCTGCCATTTCATTGAATACCACCTCACAGAACACTCCACTATCTCCAAAGAAATTACTCTCATGAGATCTTGCCATTTCCCTGACACTAATGCACAGCTACACTGACACACGGATTATCTAGGTCAACAAGGGTATCAGCAAGACAGTGCAATAAGAATAGGGGTACCTAGATCAACAGGGTAACTAGCAAGACACCGTAATAAGACACAGGAGTACCTAGATCAAGAGGGTAACTAACAAGACACTATAATAAGAAGCAGGAATACCTTGGGTCCAACGCTCAGGGTACCAGCAAAGACACCACAATAAGAAGCAAGGAATACCTAGATCAACAGGGTAACTAGCAAGACACTATAATAAGAAGTAAGGAATACCTGTATCAACAGGGGTACCATCATAGACACTATCATTAAGAAACGTTGGGAATACCTAGGTCAACAGGGGTACCAGCAAGACACTGTAATAAGAAGCAAGGAATACCTACATCACAGGGTAACAGCAAGACACTATACTAAGAAGCAGGAATACTTAGATCAACCGGGGTACCAGCAGACACTATAAAAAGAACTAGTGAGTACCTGGGTCAACCGGGGTACCAGCAAGACACTATAAAAAGAACTAGGAGTACCTGGGTCAACAGGGTACCGGCAAGACACTATAAAAAAGAACTCGGAGTACCTGGGTCAACAGGGGTACCAGCAAGAGGCATCTGGTTTCTCTGAGCATCCACCCCCCTGGTCACCAAACTCCCTCTGGAACCTTCAGATGCTGGAACAGCATCTCTTCATAAACATCCCTCTCTATGATTTGTCGTTCAGCGTGGTAGGCAAACAGCAGAGGCGCTGTTTCTTCTCTGGTCTCGGTCTCGCATGTTGTCTTGTCTGAAAAACAAAGGCAAACACTAACCAACAGCGCGACAAGGAAAGGATTCATGAAAATAAACAGAAAAATGAAGAGACAGAAATGTTCATTTTCACTGCATCTACATTCGCGCTGACATGTTGACATTTGCTTTGCCATTTCTTCTGATTATTTAAACATTGATTTTTTTCTTGTCCTTTTTTTTTTCATGTGTGTGTGTGGCGTGTGCGTGTGCGCATTTGTGTGTGCGCTGCGTGTTGTGTGTGTGTGTGTGTGTGTGTGTGTGTGTGTGCATGTGTGCATGTGCATGTGTATGCGTGTGTTTGTGTGCATGTGTGTATGTCTGTCCTGCTTTCTCTGTCTGTATCTGTCTGTCTCTCTCTTTCCCCCTCTCTCTCTCTCGTTTTTCCTCTCTCTCCTCTCCCCCCTCTCCCTACTGACTCTCATATTGTTAGTCAAGATGTACCAATACCCTTAAAAAGCTTCATGCATCACTCCATGCTGTAAGTTAAAAGCAATGGTCATTTGACCCACTATAGCAGATCAACACCTGCTGCATGAGGTTGCCAATCATTTACAGCATTTTCCAGTCAAATTCATACCAAAGGAAATGCTACTATTTCCTGACACAGCCACACAGAAAATCCTGAGCATGGTGCATATCATCAGTCTGGTACATGTTTTTTAGAGAAACAAGATTGACATGTATAATTTTTATGAAACAGTTGCTTTCTTTATTTCTATGGAACTTTACCACAGTAAGGTCATGTTGTATAATTTTTGGTGAAATGGCTGTTTTCATAAATTTCAAATTCTTTTACTATAATAAACAAGTAGGAAAACTCTTGCTTTCATAATGAAACACTACACAACCATCATCTCCAAATGAATGCTGCTTGCAGCACAAGTTCACCCAGTAAAAATGTCGACACAAAGCACACAGAGCAAACAAGACAATCCCCCAATGAGGAAGTACCCCTACTAACCCACTGGGATTATGAAACACTCTTGTAAATTCTCTCTCTCTCTCTCTCCCCTCTTTCTCAAACACGCATGACGACATGCACGCGCACGCACGCACACACACACACACACATACACACCACACACACACAGAGAACAAACAAAACACTCCCCCAATAAGGAAGTACCCCTACACTCACTGGGACTATGAAACACTCTTGTTTAATTCTCTCTCTCTCTTCCTCCAAACACCACACACACACACGCACGCACACATGCACGCACACACGCAGCCCACACACACAAACACATACATAAATGAATTCCTATGTCTGTACCACCCCTCCCCCCCCCCACCCCAGTCACACACACACACACCACTGAGCCTATACCTGCAATATGCACACACATAAATACACAGACTCTACATGCACACACAGAGACTCAGACGCTACACATAAATTCACTGAAAAAATATCTTTTAAAGAAAATTTGTCAATACAAAAGTGAGTCTTACAGAGACACAACCATATATTTTCCCAGCCTATTGATTTAGATTTTTTTTTTTTTCTCAATCCCTGTTCAAAACATGCAACACCATCTTTAAAGGCGCAGTGACTGACTCAAGAGTGAAAGACCCTTTCAAAACAGAAAATGATGATTCTTTCTAGGAATTCTATTCTGAGAGTCAGCTGACTGATTAGACAGACGATATCAAGAGAAGCCTTGTTGTCTCTACAATATTTTAACAGGAAAATGAAAAAATGCATAGAAAGACACTACTATCAAAAAGAGAGCCTTGATGTCTCTATAATACTCGCTAAACAGAAAGTTAAATAAATGCACAGAAAAGACACTACTATCAAAAAAGAGCCTTGCTGTCTCTATATTACTTAAACAGAAAGTTTGAAAAAATGCCAGAAAGACACTACTATTAAAAAGAGGAGCCTTGTTGTCTCTGTAATACTTAAACAGAAAGTTTGAAAGATGCACAGAAAGACACTACTATCAAAAAAGAGGAGCCTTGTTGTCTCTATAATACTTAAACAGAAAGTTTGAAAGATGCACAGAAAGACACTACTATCAAAAACAGGAGCCTTGTTGTCTCTATAATACTTAAACAGAAAGTTGAAAGATGCATAGAAAAACACTACTATCAAAAACAGGAGCCTTGTTGTCTCTACAATACTTAAACAGAAAGTTTGAAAGATGCACAGACAGACACTACTATCAAAAAAGAGGAGCCCTTGTTGTCTCTATATACTTAACAGAAGTTTGAAAAATGCACAGAAAACACTACTATCGAAAAAGGAACCTTGTTTGTCTCTACAATACTTAAACAGAAAGTTTGAAAATTGCATAGAAAGATGCTACTATCAAAACAGGAGCCTTGTTGTCTCTACAATACTTAAAGGAGAAAGTTTGAAAGAGCACAGAAACGCAACTATCAAAAACAGGAGCCTTGTTGTCTCTATAATACTTAAAGCAACAGAAAGTTTGAAAGATGCACAGAAAGACACTACTATCAAAAAGAGGAGCCTTGTTGTCTCTACAATACTTAAACAGAAAGTTTGAAAAATGCATAGAAGACACTACTATCAAAAACAGGAGCCTTGTTGCCTCTATAATACTTAAACAGAAAGTTTGAAAGATGCACTAGAAAGACACTACTATCAAAAGAGGAGCCTTTGTTGTCTCTACATACTTAAACAGAAAGTTTGAAAAATGCATAGAAGGTCAGTACTATCAACCACCAATACTCAGCAGGGAGCCTCGTCTCCATGATGCTTGCACAGAAAGTTCAAAAAGAATGCTTGCATACAACTTACTATAATCTAAAATTAATACTTAGCATGAGTCTTGTCTCTATTATACTTACAGAGAAAATTTGAAAAAAAGAATTACAAACAACATACTATCATTTTAAAAAAAAGTTGATAAAAATCACAATAATGATAAGCACACAAAGCTAAACATAACTTGAAGAAGGCACAAGGAATGCTTTTTCTGTCAGGTTGAGAAGTAAACAGTAGATTCCAAATAAGGAAACTAAGTTTTACTCCAATGGTAATATGACGCACCACACCATTTTAAACTAATCTATTTGCCATACTCAATCACCAAGTACAATCCATTTTGCAGGCATGAGAGCTGCAACATTAGTTTGAAGATGTGTACATGCAACTGTTACAACCCTCTGGAATAAAAATTAAATTAAATTCCTTTTTTCTGATATCTGAGAAGTGATCACTGAGACTGTTTAACAACTTAACAGAAAAGCAGAAAAGATCGCAATACCCTTGGTTCCTTCATCCTTTGAGTATGGCAAAATCGATTAGTATTGTTAAGCATATTGGCATACACACTCATCATGCACACACACGCATGCTCCCACACAGCACATGGCTTGTGCCCACACATCCATACACACACATTCACTACACACACATACAATGATAAAAATGGCACATCCAATGTAGGTAGTAATCGAGGTCTGACCAGCGCATTGGGCTAGTGCATAGGTCAGACATCTGCTAAGTCGTAGCCACGAGACCCTCTTTTTCAATTCTCTCATCTTAGTTATTTTAATTCCTTTATGCATCAGCATCTTTAAATCATGCTCAGTATGGTCTCAAAACTTAGCAGATGTGGTGTGGTGTATATGGACTAGTCTGCATGCACTGACGCCCTCCTTGATGAAACTGAAACTGAACACTTCATCCACACAATCAACTCAAAACGGATGGCATACTGATCTCCATCTCTTCAGCCTGGTCTCTCCACTCGGCTGACAGGTTCTCATACTATCATGTAGTCATGCAGAAACTCCAGAGACCACACTGGCATGAAAGATGCTTACCTCCTCATCAAAGTCCCTGCCTTGGACAGACTCTGCAGACCTGCTGTCAGATGGTCCCCTCCTTTGCACACCTGAAAAACCCTGTGGAGAACACAGAGGGATGGTGTAGGGGATGTGAAGGAGGGTGGAAATGGAGGGGAGGAGTAGAGATGTCCAAATCTATATCACAAGGATAAATATGAACATAATGGAAGAAATTTGATATGATAACTATTTATAGGATTACAAAAATGTGACCTTTTCAGGAATTAAGATTATTGTCTAGTGACCAGCTAAGTTGAGCCAGAACTGAAATTTCAATCACTTTGATACAAACTACAAACATCTATTCAGACCCAGTCAAATTCAGCAGCATCCGTTAAGGGTACAAATGATCTATCTATTACGCATGCAGCTCCAAACTTGAGGTGGGTTTGAGGTATCAGTTGTGAAGTGACATGATCAGGGAGAGAACTCAGACAGCTAACCATCTGATAACTCTAATGCTGGTTGTGTCGCGCCATTTGTCATGCCCATTACGTCATGGCCATCAACTGGTTGTCGCGAAATATGTCACGGCTGTTTGGGTGAGCCTTTGCAAGCTTAGTTTTTACTGACACACACAGACACAAACTATGTGGCTCAGAGACAATCTAATTTGCCTGAATGTACTGAGCGAGCCCGGAACATGGGATTTTAAGCGTTTTAGCTTATTTATGATTAGTAGCAGCTTGTCCATGCTAGCGTGACTCAACTTGTCTGTTAAACCCAAATGGCACTGCGCTCTTGAAGAGAGACCTGGATGATAGACTTTGGAAACTTGCTTTAAGATTGTTGTTGCTAAAATTTTATTAATAAAAAAAAAAAAAAAAGGGGGGGGGGGTGAGTGGTGGTGGGGAATGAGTTATGGAATTTTTAATGAAGTGAGTGTGGTGGGTGATAGTTTTGATTTAGATCAAGCACCATGTAATTCTGATTTTGAGATCAACAACGGACAATGACTCAATGAGTGCCTAAGGGTGAGGGGAATCTTGAGATGCCATTCAGTGGAAAGAAAACTCAGTGTAGTGTGCTTTCAGATGATCCTAAACCTTTCAAATGTAAACAACAACCAGTATGTGCTAACTATAATTTGTTAATAAAGACCATTTCTTTGTGTGTGTGTGGGTGTGTGTGGTGTTTTTATATCAGACACATGAATTTCAATGTGAAAACTGAACAGTATCTTATTCATTCTTAACTGAATGAACCAGCATGGAAGACAGTATATACTCCACACTGACTTTCCTTTGAAAAAGGCTGTAACTTATTTCTGAATACTGTGGAACTTCTCACTGACTGGATTATTTGTCAAAAAGCTCTTGAGATGACAAGCAGGATGTGTCACCTGTTTTCCACCCTGTTACTTTCACATTCTAGACAGGTAAGCACCTAATCACACACTCCCAGTCACACCAGTTTCTGTTTTATATCATTCTTTATTCAATCATTAACAATATTCATTCTGCATGTCATGTTTAAATACTAACTATTGAAAAGTTATACATATCATACAAACGTAACAATTTTTTTTTTCAAACTTTCCTTCTGTTAATTTATCAGTGTAAGGGTTTAAGAGAGTATTCTGTTGCAACTTCTGTCTCAGAATCCATCATTTTGAAATCAAATTTTACATCGTGCTGAAAAAAACAAAAAACAAAAACAAAAAAATCCAAATCATTCCAGAATATGTCAGGTAGCTTCACCAAAATCTATTTAATATAAAGCATGGAATCAGTACATGGTACAGACAAAGACTGTGCATGACTGCCTTTGTGGACACTAAATTTGGGATCAGTTGGAGAGTACATCTTGTATCCATTGCCAGAAATAAACTGTGAGATGGGTGAACTGCAACATATCACCATTTACTTTTCTTTTTTACCTTTTTTTTTTTTTTTTTTTAATTTTTTTTTTTTTTTTTTTTTTTTTCCGAATGTCTAAAAGTCTTTGCAAAGTTATGATGTGGAAAACACATGCTTTGAAAACGATCACACAGGATTATGGGAACACTAAAAAGGATGATTGCGCAAGAATGAAAGGACCTTCATTGACATGAATGCTCCAACAACCCTCTCCCCAACAACTTTGTGGCCCACTGTAGACCTGTAAAAAGAAGCTGGATTCCTTTCCCACTCTGAATAAAGTGACCCATCTCTGGACAGACTGTAAAGCTCCACAGATCCTCTCTACAGCAACCTACACATGACCTTCAGAAACTGGCACATATATGGAATGGAAGGTAACTTTGGTGCAGATAAACGAAAAACAACATATTCCTGGAAACAGTCATCACTGGGAGGCTATGACTGGCAGGTTGATTCCATTCAAAATGCCAGCTTACCTATCATATTGCAGATATATGCCAGCAGGGGCATCACTAGCAGATTGATCCCATTTAAAAAAATGCCAACTTACCTATTATATTGTACGACATATGCCAGCAGCGGCATTACGAAAAAAATGCCGTCGTTCAATGCGTAGCCCAGGCCATTAGTGTATTGCAAACTGGGGTCCTCTCAGTGGTTTCTGAACACATCAACACAGTGCAGACAGTCATTGTTCTGAACCATCAAACACAGTGCTGGCAGTCACTGTTCTGAACACATCAACACAGAGCAGGCAGTCAGTGTTCTGAACACATCAACACAGTGCAGGACAGTCAGTGTTCTGAAGACATCAACACAGTGCACGCCGTCAGTGTTCTGAACACATCAACACAGTGCAGGCAGTCAGTGTTCTGAACATACACATCAACACTGAGCAGGCAGTCAGTGTTCTGAACACATCAACACAGTGCAGGCAGTCAGTGTTTTGAACATAACACAACACAGGCAGGAAGTCAGTGTTCTGAACAAACACATCAACACAGTGCAGGCAGTCAGTCTTCTGAACATAACACATCAACATAGTGCAGGCAGGCAGTGTTCTGAACATAACACATCACAACACAGTGCATGCAGTCAGTCAGTGTTCTGAACACATCAACACAGTGCAGGCAGTCACTGTTCTGAACACATTAAACACAGTGCACACAGTCAGTGTTCTGAACATGACACATCAACACAGTGCAGGCAGTCAGTGTTCTGAACACATCAACACAGTGCAGGCAGTCAGTGTTCTGAACACATCACACAGTGCAGCAGTCAGTGTGTTCTGAACACACAATCACACAGTGCAGGCAATCAGTGTTCTGAACACATCAACACAGTGCAGGTAGTCATGTTCTGAACACATCAACACAGAGCAGGCAGTCAGTGTTCTGAACACATCAACACAGTGCAGGCAGTCACTGTTCTGAACACATTAACACAGTGCACACAGTCAGTGTTCTGAACATGACACATCAACACAGTGCAGGCAGTCAGTGTTCTGAACACATCAACACAGTGCAGGCAATCAGTGTTCTGAAACATAGCACATCAACATAGTGCAGGGCAGTCACTGTTCTGAACATAACACATCAACACAGTGCAGGCAGTCAGTGTTCTGAACACATCAACACAGTGCAGGCAATCAGTGTTCTGAACATAGCACATCAACACAGTGCAGGCAGTCACTGTTCTGAATATAACACATCAACACAGTGCAGGCAGTCAGTGTTCTGAACACATCAACACAGTGCAGGCAATCAGTGTTCTGAACACATCAACACAGTGCAGGCAATCAGTGTTCTGAACACATCAACACACTGCAGCAATCAGTGTTCTGAACATAGCACATCAACACAGTGCAGGCAGTCAGTGTTCTGAACATAACACATCAACACAGTGCAGGAAGTCAGTGTTCTTAACAGGCAACATCAACACACTGCAGGGCATCAGTGATCTGAACATAACACATCAACACAGTGCAGGGCAATCAGTGATCTGAACATAACACATCAACACAGTGCAGGGCAATCAGTGTTCTGAACATAACACATCAACACAGTGCAGGCAGTCACTGTTCTGAACATAACACATCAACAACACTGCAGGAAGTCAGTGTTCTGAACAGGCAACATCAACACAGTGCAGGCCATCAGTGATCTGAACATAACACATCAACACAGTGCAGGCAATCAGTGTTCTGAACATAACACATCAACACAGTGCAGGCAGTCAGTGATCTGAACACATCAACACAGTGCAGGCAGTCACTGTTCTGAACACATCAACACACTGCAGGCAATCAGTGATCTGAACATAACACATCAACACAGTGCAGGCAGTCAGTGATCTGAACACATCAACACAGTGCAGACAGTCACTGTTCTGAACACATCAACACAGTGCTGGCAGTCAGTGTTCTGAACAAATCAACACAGTGCTGGCAGTCAGTGTTCTGAACACATCAACACAGTGCAGGCAGTCAGCGTTCTGAAGACATCAACACAGTGCACGCCTTCAGTGTTCTGAACATAACACATTAACAAATAACACATTAACACAGTGCAGCAGTCAGTGTTTCTGAACATAACATCAACACAGTGCAGGCAGTCAGTGTTCTGAACACATCAACACTGTGCAGGCAGTCAGTGCTCTGAACAGAAAACACATCAACACAGTGCAGGCAGTCAGTGCTCTGAACAGAAAACACATCAACACAGTGCAAGCAGTCAGTGTTCTGAACATATCAGCACAGTACAGGCAGTCAATGTTCTGAACACATCAACACAGTGCAGGCAACCAATCAGTTCAGTGTGTCACAGTAATGAGGAGGAGGAGGAGGTGAAGGGAGAGGAGGATGGTAAATAAAGCAGAAATAATCACCACAAAAAACTCAAGAAATCTGATTCTTCTCAGTCTGAGATGAAACAAATCAAGAATGGCCTCACTGATGGTTCTTTCTGTGATCAGACTGAGGCTTGGTTTCTTCTTCAGCTGAGCTATCTGCTTCTGTTGCACTGCACTGGTTTCCCAGTTACAACTCTTGTTCCATCTCTCGTGAAGGAGGAACAGTTCTGTTTACTGTCTGAACCGTTTCCCAGCACTAATCTGCTTATCCCAAGTTCCAGAGCAGTTTGCCAAATTCTCTTTCTCTTCTGCCATTTCCATGGCAATCAGTCTGGCCTTCCCATCACAGGCATTCACTTTGTTTCAGGCATGATCCCAGCTGACAAAGAGAACTGCCGTGCAGAGAATCCGTCATGTTCTGTCCATCATAAGACTGTGCAGCAAACCCCAGTTGAGCTGATATCATGGGTTATGGAAGTGGATGAGTACTGGTTAGTTTTTCATGACTAACTTCACCAGTTGATGTACAGCACGTCTCATGTTTTCATAGCCCAAGCACTGACTTCAGTTTGAACTTCAACCTCTGATACTGAGCTTCTGTGTTGACAAGCTAAAGGGCAGTCACCAGAACTGGTGCAGGAGAATACTGTACAGAGAAAAGTCTCTGCCTTGTTTGCAAAAAAATTTTGGTACATTGATTGACGAAGATGTTCACACACACACACACACACACACACACACAGAAACTCTCCAAACAGGTAAATGTCTTATTTTCAATATTCAGTCAAAATAAAAAAAGAAACAACCAAGCTAGCGCTAAAGCACCCACAGATTTAAGTATGGCCATCCATCAGTCATTAACCACCACACACACACTTTGCTCCAACACGTGATTTACAGGCTTCTATTATATCATGCATCTGCTCTAATTTCACCTCCACTAATACCATCCCATCTCTTGTATACCAACAATTTTTTTGTAAATGGAAAAAAGATATCTAATATATACACACCTATGAGGTCTTCCTCCAACGGGGTTGAATAAAACAAAGGGACTTCACTCTGTCTGTCTGTGCTGCCAGATTGTATCCAACCCAAGCACCTGCACTGTGGCACATGACCATGCTGACTCTGAACAGGGGACAATGTCCACAATACTCTGAAACAGGGGACAACACCTGCAATGTGACACATGATCATTCTGACTCTGAAACAGGGACAATGTCGGCAATCAGTATAACACCTGCACTGTGACACATGACCATGCTGACTGAAACAGGAGATAATGGCAGCAATCAGTATAACACCTGCACTGTGACACATGATCATTCTGACTCTGAAACAGGGGACAATGTCGGCAATCAGTATAACACCTGCACTGTGACACATGATCATTCTGACTCTGAAACAGGGGACAATGGCAGCAATCAGTATAACACCTGCACTGTGACAGTATAACACCTGCACTGTGACACATGACCATGCTGACTCTTGACACCGGGGACAATGTTGGCAATCAGTGTAACACCTGCACTGTGGCATATGACAGTGCTGAGTCTGAAACAGGAGACAATGTCAGCAATCAGTACACCTGCCCCTTTCTTTTTTTTTTTTTTTGCTGTCCCAACCTCTGCGCCACCTCAGAGACAATACACCCACCCCGCTCATTTCCGACACCCTGTCCACAGCCACAGCCCAGCCGGCCCAGCCGCAGCCCCGGCACCGACAATCCACAGGGAGCAGTCAATGTCAAGTCGTCAAGAGGCAACCCCCGGAGAAGACACTGCACTGCTGCCGAGTCACTTCAGTGGTGTTCAGTGGCACCTGTTCTGATCTAACATACGCAGGACACCACCTACTAAGCCCCCTACTGACGACACAAATTGCTTAGTCGCGGAGCTGGCGTGAGTGAACTCTCCCTCCGGAGGGTGCCACCACGTCCGTCCAACGACAGTCCCCCATGAACTCGCCGATACCAGTGACCCGGACGGAACCAAACCATGGCCACAGACGTGGAGAGGACATCAAAATTGAGGTCACCATGAGAGCAGGGCATGAAGGGCCACAGAATTTGAGACTTTTTTTTTTTTTTTTTTTTTTTTTTTTTTTTAATGCTGATCGATGAGAATGAGGATGATTAAGATGATGCTATGGATTTCCATTTCGGTCTGCGACTACATGACAGGGCTGTACTCTATGCTTCCTTTCATAATATATCCTGGCGTCAACCAGGCCCGAGAGATACAGACACCTGCAGTGTTGGTCAGGAAATTTGAGCAACACTCTCAGAAACGCATCCATTAAGTGGATGAAACTCAACTGTGTGGTCCCTGTCTTCCCAACTGAACCCGCAGCAAACTCAACTCTGGGTAGGAGCCGGTCGGGGCAGAAAATCCCACATGACTTCTGATAGGATTCGAACCCACGACCTCCCAGCCGGAGTCCGCGACGCTAACCACTTCGCCACGGCAGCTGGTCACCCTGCCCCTTTCTTGTTTTGTTTTGCTTTTTTTGTTTTTGTTTTCCTAAACATTTTTGATAACTGAGAAAAAAAAATATAAGCACAAAGTATGTCTGTGGTCACAAGTTAACATTTTCCTTCTATCAAGCTAGATGTATGCCCCTTCATCATCAGATCATTCCTCATGCTGAGAAGAAGCAATCTAAATGAAAGCAGGGCTCCTAATTCACATACAGATTTGTGTATTTCACAGTTTATAACTCAAAAATACCCTCTGAACACTTTTGGACGGCATCACTTTCAGCCTCTATATGTGCACGTCTTTCCCCTTTATCATCATCAAAGCTTCTGTGAGACACTGCTTCCTTAGGTAAAGAGGTAGTAGAAGTTTGAAAGTTCCTTTAGTGCCTCCCAAGCCGGCAACACACAACAGATCTACAGCCTGTAGTTCACAAAGCCAAAGAACTTTTACACCGACAGATTTGACTGGACTGTTGGGCCACTGTCTGAGCATGCATCCATTGAGGTGGCTTCTCCTAAATACAGCTTCATGCTTCATATTAAAAGAAAAGGATTTGTTCTCTTGACTCACTGCTTGCACACTCCACCATCACTTAGGAGAAATGAAGTCAAGGAATCAGATTCTCCTGCAGTGAAGGTAAAGAAGTTCAAGTCACTGCACTTTCAGATGACAAGAGACCAGGCTATGAGATGCTGTTTCTGCACTGTTGCAAACTTACAGTCCATGTCAAGTGAGTGATTTAATTAAGGAACCTTCTTGCGGACAAAGTGTCTCAAAACTTCCCAAGATCAGCTCAAACTTGACATGAAAACCATGCAGTGTTTATTCAGTAAATTACAATACTGTTTAAGTCAACTCTTCCTATTACATAGTTATACTATTACCAGTTTTTTTCCACACCAATAAGAATGCTCTACTTATCATATTAGTTCTTTTGTTCCATTCTCTTACTCTCACACTGTACATGCATGCATGCAAGCGTGTCTGTCCAAGCGTGCATGTGTGCATGAGTGCGTGCATGCGTGAGTGCATGTCTCTCTGTCTGTCTGTTTTATCTGTCTGTCTGCGTTAGAGAATAGAGAAGAAACAAAACTGGATATGGAACTGAAAATTTGCTTCCACCTCAGCTTTTTTAAAGGTGTATCTTAGTTTGACAAAAGAAAGTTAGGAGAAAGTGGGTGGCAGAGGTTTGTGGGGGAAAGGGCAGAACTGTCCTGAATCCTGGTACCCTTAAAAAAACTGTCCTGAAGGTGAAAATATCCTTCATGATGTGAGAGAAAGGGTCAGCATGACCATTAAAATAGCCCTGAATAAAACCCTGTGAAAGTAAACTTTATGGCCCATCGTTTTTCTCCTGTAATATCTGTCAGTCTGTCTTACACTGAAATCAGTTTGTGTACCTAGACCTTTGACATAAATTTGATAGATTTCAATTCCCTTGCTTCTGTATACATTCACACTCTCTGAGAATAAATGCTTCAGATAAGAATTAAATGCTTCTCCTCATCTCATACAATGTAAATGACCATGTAGAATCAATGCCCCTCCTCATCTCATACAATGTAAATGAGTCAATGCTTCCTCTCATCTCATACAATGCAAATGACCATGTAGAACCAATGCTTTCCCTCATCTCAAACAATGCAAATGACCATGTAGAATCATGCTTTCCCTCATCTCAAACAATGTAAA
Source organism: Conus betulinus (assembly GCA_016801955.1). NCBI lineage: Eukaryota > Metazoa > Mollusca > Gastropoda > Neogastropoda > Conidae > Conus > Conus betulinus. Next base: position 16,767 of record JADBJO010021785.1, read on the forward strand.
TGACTATGTAGAATCAATGCTTCTCCTCATCTCATACAATGCAAATGACCATGTAGAATCAATGCTTTCCCTCATCTCAAACAATGCAAATGACTATGTAGAATCATGCTTCTCCTCATCTCATACAATGTAAATGACTATGTAGAATCGATGCTTCTCCTCATCTCATACAATGCAAATGACTATGTAGAATCAGTGTTTCTCTTCATCTCATACAATGTAAATGACCATGTAGAATCAATGCCCTCACCCTCATCTCATACAATGTAAATGACCATGTAGAATCAATGCCTCTCCTCATCTCATACAATGTAAATGAGTCAGTGCTTCCTCTCTTCTCATACAATGTAAACGACCATGTAGAATCAATGCCACTCATCTCATACAATGTAAATGACCATGTAGAATCAATGCCTCTCACCTCATGCAACGTAAATTACCATGTAGAATCATGCCACTCATCTCATACAATGTAATTTGTAAATGACCATGTAGAATCAATGCCCTCTCATCTCATACAATGTAAATGACCATGTAGAATCAATGCCTCTCCTCTCATGCAATGTAAATGACCATGTAGAGGCAATGCTACTCCTCATCTCATACAATGTAAATGACCATATAGAGGCAATGCTACTCCTCATCTCATACATGTAAATGACCAATGTAGAGGCAATGCTACTCCTCATCTCATACAATGTAAATGACCACGTAGAATCAATGCCTCTTGATATTTCTGATACAGAAAGTCAAAGGACTTCCCCATGAACCTCTCCATGCACAAGTTGCAGTCCCCCCCATCAATGAACCTCTCCTTGCAGTCATCAATGAACCTCTACCTGCAGTCATCAATGAAACTCTTCTTGCAGTCGTCACTGAACCTCTCCCTGCATTTATCAATGAACCTCTCCTTGCAGTCATCAATGCAACTCTGCTTGCAGTCATCAAAGAAACTATGAAACTTTCCTTGCAGTCATCAATGAATCTCTCCTTGCAGTCATCAATGAACCTCTCCTTGTAGTCATCAATGAACCTCTCCCTGCAGTCCATCAATGAACCTCTCCTTGCAGTCATCAATGAACCTCTGCTTGTAGTCATCATGAACCTTTCCCTGCAGTCATCAATGAAACCTCTCCTTGCAGTCATCAATGAACCTCTCCCTGCAGCCATCAATGAACCTCTCCCTGCAGTCATCAATGAACCTCTCCCAGCAGTCATCAATGAACCTCTCCTTGTAGTCATCAATGATCCTCTCCCTGCAGTCATCAATGAAACTCTCCCTGCAGTCATCAATGAACCTCTCCTTGCAGTCATCAATGAACCTCTCCCTGTAGTCATCAATGAACCTCTCCCTGCAGTCATCAATGAAACTCTCCAGCAGTCATCAATGAACCTCTCCCTGCAGTCATCACTGAACCTCTCCTTGCAGTCATCAATGAACCTCTCCCTTCAGTCATCAAAACTCTCCTTGCAGTCATCAATGAACCTCTCACTGCAGTCATCAATAAACCTCTCCCTGCAGTCATCAATGAACCTCTCCTTGCAGTCATCGATGAACCTCTCCATGCAGTCATCAACCGCCATCAGTTTTCCCTGTTTACAGGCATGCACTTTGTCATGACGACCAGTCCAGGACCATTCTGCAGGGTACAGTCAAAGTGGACATTCCTGAGGCAGACCAAAGAAGTTCTGATTGGTCAACATCCAGGAATGGAAAATTACAACACCTTTAGCTTGTTGCTCATGATTGAGGACAGAGGACTGCGGAGACCTGTCAAAGCAGTCATCACAGCTCCCCTACAACAACTGACGGCTCCCCTACAACTACTGACAACTCCAAAACAATTACTCACAGCTCACCCACAACTCACAGCTCCTGAACAACTACCCATGGCTCCACTACAACAACTCTTGGCTCCCCTACAACAACTCTTGGCTACCCTACAACTCATGGCTGCCCTATAACTCTCATGCTCCCCTACAACTCACAGCTCCCTACAACAATTCACAGCTTCTCTACAATAACTTACTGCCACGGAACAATACCAGTAAATAAAACTCACACTTTCAGGCTTTTCTGTACATACTTTCCACTTTTAGAAAGTGATATGCATCTCCTCACCTGCCGCTGACATGAAAAATCTTCAAACTGTCTTACCTGTCCACCCCAAGTTTGTCCAGAACCTGCAGAACAATAGACGCCAAACCACTACAGGAGAAAGTCCAAGTGATACAACTTCCATGAATCGATCTCACTTGTTTCAGATCCTAAAAGAAAAAAGTAAAAAAACTGTTACTGTAGGTAAACCACAATACAACATGCCATTTTTTTATCTTTTCTTTCTTTCTTTTTAATTTCTAAAAAATTGCAAAGGGCAGAGTTTGTTTTTTTTCAATGACAATAACAAGCACATCAAAACCAAACAATGTACAATCTACAAATTGTACTTAAATGTATGGCCTACACTTTCATATCCTGCACTGACAAGGCAAAGCAGTATTACCCTTTTTTTCCTTTTTTTTTGGACAAAACAGCTTTATCAATGTCTTTAAACATAGGACTGGAAAAGACACACAGAGAGACAGAGAAGAGAAAGAGAGTACATAACTGTCTAGATTTCTATAAGTACATGTCCAAGAGTGTGTGCCAGTGCACGAGCACGCTCATGTGTGTGTGTGTGTGTGTGGGTGTGTGTGTGTGTGTGTGTGTGTGTGTGTGTGTGTGTGTGTGCATGCTTGTGTGCACACACACAAAAAAAGTATCTTTCATTTTAAACTATGAATATTATTAGAGCAAGTGACTGTTTCAGTAATCTGTTTTAAATTTCATATCTCTCTCTCTTTCAGAGTCGGACCACATGTATATACACACACTCCAACCCGCACACCTGTCCACTCATACACATGCACACAGACATGCAGACACACACACACACACCACACACACACACACACACACACACACACACACACACACACACACACACAATCTATAAGCTTCAACTCCATGGCTGTTAACAGATAAAAACAACATGAAATGAAAGTCAAAGAAACATCATTACCAGGAAACGTGGGTCCAATAAAACGCACATTGTTCTCCGCCAGTCTCTGGATGCATGGCTCAAAGTCAGCCGCCGATCCCGGAGTTCCATGTACAACCCACCACAGTGGATTTTTCACCACTGCCCGGGTGTGTATCAATCACTGAGATTTCAAAGTCAATGATCCGACCTTTGGTTTGTATACTCTCTTGACTTACACCCACTTTGTGGACATGATAAGGAAGACCAGATGCACAACGCTTCATTGTTTGTGTGTTTTTCAGCTGACGGAAACTTGTGTATTGTGTTGACAAAATGGTGTTTGTTGAAAAAGTTTACCTGGAGTGATTTTTGATATGATGAATTTTACACAGCGTCCTGAAATGCTCATCTTGAAGTGTGGTCGTTGTGTGATTTTATTTGTATTAAGACCAACAAATGAAGATGTGTACTCAAACTTATGAATTTTTACCTTGGTGTGATTTACTTCCATGAAAAATCAGGACCATTTTAGATCAATGTTTTCTCTGCATCACATTGTGTCCCTTTACAAAGATGCTATAACTCTCCATCACATTATCTCCCCTGTACACAATAAATATCCAGATTCCTTCTGGTGCTGATCAAGCGTTTGCAATTCTCAAGCATCTGTCAAGACTATACTGTTAAGAATCAGAGACAATACTCCAATGGAACTTGCTGTGGATTCATTTTCCTGGTATACAGTAGCTTCCTATTTCAAATGATTCTGGTATCACTTCCTAGTAACCCTCCTGTTGATCACAATATGAAGTGTGTAGATGTTCAGTTATCAAAGAAAGGCTGTCATGGTAAATCTCTAAAGGCAGTCCTGAGAATCTGTAGACAGTAAAGATTTAGACATGAACACTTCCAGCACAGATGTTGAATGGAGAAATAAAGCCAAGGTCACCACAAGAATGACTCTGAGATGACGGTTGGACATTCATCTTGGCTTGGCACTGCAGTGCCACCACTGTTCTCTACTGCAGTCTTCTTTCATAATGTCTTCAGCATGAACCAGGTCTAGGAGTCACAGACACCTGCACTTACCATCCATAGATCACCCCTTCAATACTATGACACAACACTGTACAGACGCCACTGAACAACATTCTCAGCCTGTGCCCGAACAGATTCCGGTGATGTAACTCCTTCATTCAGACCAACTTATCTATTAAAAATGCATTAAACTGATAGGGAAGGGACATAACTTGCACAGAACTTTCTTCCATCTAGGCAGCAGCTTTCATTTGATTAACCGGAACGATAAGTATGTTTCTTAAGCTTACATTAGAAAGCAGAGTAATGCAAAGAACAAATAATGCTTTTATTTGTTAAAGCACAAAAAGTGTGTAACTGTAAGAGTATCATAGAATATGAATACTTGTAACTGATGTGCAAATCATTTTGCAATAACCATCTAAATGTTAGCCTGTCAATAAAACCATTTTGAGATATGAGAGTGTGAGTGAAGTATCCCCTTTGTTCAGGCTGATCAGTCCAAACTGGTGGAACAGGAGAAGCTGCCTAGGCTGTAGTTAATGGGTTGAAAGAGTTTAAGCTGTTATCTTTCGAGTTTCTGACCAGAAGAACCAGGGTTCAGTTCTGACCAGAAGAACCAGGGTTTTTCTGGCACATATATTGCCAGGCTGACTGCCCCTTAGTACACCACCGGTTCTGGCTTACCATCCAAACCACCTGTGTGCCTATACTTGACTGTTTTTATTCAACATAGTAAAGTCCATCCAACAGCAAACTGCAACTTTCAAAGGCAGAAATAAAGAAAACAACAGCCTGTCCCTGCTTCTGCCCCAAACTTCAATCCTCCACATGTATACATACATTGTATATGTATTGTTAGACATAACATGAGAGCTTACACTTCCATGGCAAAATTGACCGAATGCAAGAATGACTGTACTGATGGCTAGTAACTCCTTAACTGAAACCCCTTCACGCATTACTTAACGCCAACGATCGTGTCAAGAGAATTTACAGTAGCTGTTGATGAAATACTACAGATGTACTTTTTGTTTTCGCAGGGAAAAAAAGATTTTTGTTCAATTTCGTGCAATGTCTTCTGAACAAAATGCCGGTAAAGTCCTAGTTTAGTGGCCCTTATTTCTGTCCACGTTATCCTCGTCTTTTATTCTATTCATTGCTTGACTTCAGAGTAATCTTTGAACGTTTGTGGCTTACTTTTTGACGTTTTGTAACCATTTCCGTCAATAACATCTCGTGCTCCAAAACGACCGCTTACAGAAAGTTGTACGACCTTTGATCAGTACGCAAACGTGGGCACACCCTTGCTAAGCAGAACGACACATTGGATAAACGGTGCAGAGTTACTTGTAATTTTAGTTTCGGCTGAGTGGTCCGCAGAACTTGCAAGCCTACATATTTTGCTTTCGTACCCTATCTCCGTATTCTTTGTTACTGGGGTAGATTCTCTTGTACTTAGGTAGCTGAGTGCACAAGTCAAATTAGTTTTAAAAAAAATAAATAAATAAAAAATAATAATAATAATTTAAAAGTAAAACTGTGGCAGCTCCGTGTCGTCCGGGAGTGTCGTCTGCTTCAGAAGTTTTCAAACCTTCAGCGTACAATAATTGGGAAATGAAAATGAGGCAGGCAAACAGTAAAACAATAAACAGTAAACAAGTGGGGTATTTTTTTGCTCCCATAAGGAAACCTAACCAGAGTAACTTTTATCAAGACTGGCACAGCACTTTTAAACTTGAATAAAGCAGCAGGCAATACAAATATACTTCTGCCTTTATATGGATTGCCACGATGGATATTACCCTCTTGCGCCAGTGAGAGTTTGTCATTCTCAATAATATTTCTTAATTTCAGTTTTCCCAGTTTTTTACTTTTCTTCACAACTCACAGACCCCCTCACCCCCTCCCCCCCCTCTCCGCCCCCCCCCCCCCCCCCCCCCCTCGTAAGTTTCAAAAGTTTTGCCAAGTCATTACTATGAAGACAATTTAGTTGTTGGCCTGCGCTTGTTTTGTTTTTTCTCCCACTATTATATTGTTCGTCTTTTGTATTTGTCTGACCTTTAGTCAAGGTTTAAAGGGCATGTGGCAGTCCTTGAATATAAAGTTACTCTAAGTGTCGGTTGTCCTTATGGGAGCAAAAAACTATCGCCCACATTGTTTTACTAGTTTAATATATGCTTCAGAATCGAAACATGTAAAAATCCATCAGATTTGTTATAAGAAAGTTCTCGCATTGTGTTCGTCTTTCAGTCCTTGTTCTAGGAACCTGACGGAGCCACAATTAGGGCGTGTAGTCTGCTGGGCATGTTATATTGAATTCCAGGCCGGCTGGATGGCCTTTTTGGAGTAACAGGAATTTAAAACTATATAACTGTCAAAATCTGTTGTAGAATTTTCTCGTCACGTAGGGCCCGACCTGGGGGGGGTGGCAGACAAAGACAGGAGAAGGAGGGGAGTGGGCTAGCAGGTCAAGCTGGCGGGCTGCAGGCGCAGCGGCTGAAGAATGCCATACTAAAAAACTCGTTGGAATGGAATGTATGTGCTCCTAGAAAAAGTTTATTCCAGCAATCTACGCGTCACTGATTCGAGGGACGAAGGAAAGTTGTGGCGCAGAGCATGGTGTTTATGAGTGCTACACTGGGAAAGATGCGAGCACTATTCGTAATAGGAAAAAGGGCCGGCAGGCCCTGAATGAGAAGGACTGTATAGGCATAGTAGGGGGGAATAACTAATTGCCCGCCCATCTCAGATGCGAGTACATATTGTCTCGATCTTATTTCACATGGGATTTTTTGCCCCTATTGTGAAAACCAGTTATATACACTGACTTGAGAGTGTCGTCAACCAAACTCATACCAACAGGTGCATTTAATCTATGGCCGGATAAGACAACATTTTTATTTTTATTTTATTTCATTCAAACTATTATAAACATGCGGGGCTGCTGGTGAGCTAAACTTATAATTTTGAGATGAAACCAGTAATTATTAGGGAAGAAAAGACCTTCGCTCGCTTAATGTCCCTCAATAATATTTTTCAGCAAACACTAGTATCAAAAGATATATTGACATATTGATTCTTTTTGATGGGGCATCCATATGTCTTTACCATCTCAGAAATACAGCTTGTTGGATGATCAAGTATTTAGGCACCATTCGTCACCCATTCAATATACTAGAGGGCATAAAACTCGCACACCAATAAAAATTGATGTGATCCATATCCAAGGGGACCATTGTTTGTTGTGAATAACAGCTGGTTGCTCGGTAACCAGTTACTGTTGGAGTGAAAAAAAAAAAAGTTTATCTTTTTTTTCCTTGAATTTTAAAGAAAACGGGAAGGGTGAAAAACTCAAATTTCTGGCAACCTGTTACATACTGCACAAACGCAGAGAACATACCTGTTGAGAAGTCTTCTGGAGTGATGTATTAGAAGGGGATGGAGGGGGAGACAGCAGAAAAGGGATGGCAAAGGGAGGGCAGGATTTGGGGTGGCAGGGAGGGCAAGGAGAGATAGTGGACGGGGGGGGGGGAGGGGGGGGGGGGTGGGGGGGGGGGTGGGGGGGGGGGGGGGGGGGGGGGGGGGGGGGGGGGGGGGGGGGGGGGGGGGGGGGGGGGGGGGGGGGGGGGGGGGTGGGGGGGGGGGGGGGGGGGGGGGGGGGGGGGGGGGGTGGGGGGGGGGGGGGGGGTGGGGGGGGGGGGGGTGGGGGGGGGGGGGGGGGGGGGGGGGGGGGGGGGGGGGGGGGGGGGGGGGGGGGGGGGGGGGGGGGGGGGGCGGGGGGGGTGGGGGGGGGGGGGGGGGGGGTGGGGGGGGGGGTGGGGGGGGGGGGGGGGGGGGGGTGGGGTGGGGGGGGGGGGGGGGGGGGTGGGGGGGGGGGCGTGGGGTGTGGGGGTGTTGGGGTGGGGGGGGGGGGGGGGGGGGGGGGGGGGTGGGGGGAGGAGTGCCTGGGGGGGGGGGCCCAGATGATCCAGGTTGATGTGTTCTAGTTACGGAATTCTGTGAAATTGCAGAGGCCACAAGCGCCAAAGTCAAAGGGTCCTGACAAAAGTATGCAGCAGCCCCTCAAAGTATCTTGAGGCCAGGCACATATCACAGACCCTGGTCCTTCTGACAATCAGTTTAGTCAGCATAATTGATTCAGAGGATTATTTTCCCTTGTACACAGAAGAAGTTCAAGTTCCGCAATCATTCTTGATTTGAGAAGTGATTCAACGTTAGTTGATGTTTTTATTTTGTTTGTTTTTTTTGTTTTGTTTTTTTTTTCTTAATAAGACACTCTCTATATTCAGCTTTGAGTAACATCTTTTCTTATAGACATGAAAAGGGGCACAACAGACTTCAAGAAATTTGGTTTGTGTTATCACTTTGGCCATTTGTGCCATAGCCCTACAATTAGAAGGCGGACCTGCGCCTAATATTACACTGGCTGATGTACAGAGAACTACTATGTAGAGCATAAGACAGCAGGGTCTTTGCAGCAGAGAACATAACACAACCTTCAGGCAATTTTGGTTTTCGTACCCTAGCAAAAGGTGACGGATTCCTCAAAGAAACCATGCATGCGACTCATGAGTCACGCAAGACTATGCATGTATTTTTTGCTTGTAAAGCTGGGCAGCATTTTGGCAGCCAGAGTCCTGGCAATTCTTTCTGAGCTGCAGCTGCATCAGGTTATCTGGGGGAAAAAATTGGGGCTAAAACTACTGCAGCTTCCAAAGATATGGCAGGCCTGGCTGGATCCAATGGTGCTATTTGGTTAAATTCTGAACTGGATCTATTACAGCATTCAAATTGCCTAAGTAAGAAATATCAGGCAGGTACAATGCTACAAACCGCATCAAATTCATCCTAACATAATGGCCTCTTATATGAATCAAACAAAACCACAAATGAACGTAACGTATCAAACCAAAGAAAATAAACAGGAGGATCAACCTTAGATGTAGCATTTCAGGATATTGCTGTAGTAGTAGAGTAGTTAAATGTCTTTGTCGTGATCCATAGAGCTCTCTCGCTTCCTCAATTTTCCTACATCTTTTCTGATAGTTAACCGCTGACTTGCCAGCTCTGATTTTGGTGGCGCTTCTTGGTCAGGCTGGGGGTGGCTGAAACAGAGACCACTCCATCTTTCCATCTCGCACCATTAGGCTGTGCATGCTCTTAAGTGCATCTATTCGAGTCTAAATAATTTTATGTAGTACTATATGGTTTACAGGCTTTATTGTGGAAAATTAATGACATGGGATTGAATATGTTCAGCGATGGTAAAAGAATGCCCCAACTAGTGGGTGCATGAGTGGTCAATATAGGGTCAAAACTGTCAGAAAGAGAGGGGTGTGAGTTAGTCTGGTGCGCAAGGGACATGGACACACAAAGTACAGGGCAAGATGCAATGTGCATTTTGACTCTGCTTGGCAAAAACAAATAGGCATTTAAGGTAGGACTGTGAAAACCAAAGAGCGTGAAGACTCAGCTTCTCATATTCAGTGCACCTGACCCAAAATTATTAAATGTGCTGCGGTGGTTTGAGCTGTGTACACGCACTGTATTTAAATAGGATATAAAAATTTTCCATGAGAACAGAATTTTGCTTTGGTGCTATGCTATTGGCTGACGAAATTTCTTCTGTACTTAGGCTTGGATACATAAAACAGTATACAGAAAAACTTAAGCAACATACTATTAAACGATTAACCTGATCTGTACGGTGAAGCCTAAGCAATTGAATTATGTATTTTGTTGTCCTGTCATTTTCAGGATCCAAGAACATCATTTATATTTCACACGTTTCATAAGGGCAATTTACAAATTGGATTTAAACACAAACTCTACGGGTAATGGATGCTAAAATATGAATGCAACAAAATCAAGAATAGCTGTCCTTTAAGAGAACAAGTGTATTCCAATACTTGATCAGATGATCAAATCGATAACTAGCCACCATTTTGTCATGTTTATGAATGCCTCTGTTTTGCCATGATCAAATGAATGCACTTTTTTTTTTTTTTAATGTGTGCAAATGATACTGTTTGCCATGGGGCAATAATGTTTTGCTTTTTCTTCTCTCGTTATTGATGCAATGTGTGGGCAAAATGATACTGGTTTGCCAATGCAAAATAATAGTTTGCTTTTCTTTCTCCTTTTAGTGGCAAATGTGTGCAAATGATACTGGTGGCCAAGGCAATAAATGCCTGCCGTTTTTCTTCGCTTTCTCTTTTTGTGCAAAATGTAGTGCAAATGATCCTGTTGGGCGGGCATGCATTAATATGTCATGTCTTTTGCTTATCCTCTTTTGTGCAATGTGTCAAATGATGAGCTGTTTGCCATAGCAATAATGTCTAGCTTTTCTTTTCATCTTATACTAGGTGTCTGCAATTATGGTAATAATGTTTGGCACATCGGCCTTCGTATGTCACGCTATGGCCTGCATTAAGTAATCAGTCTCAATCTCAATAAAAAAACTCTCAATTCACAAATTCAATCTCTCTCTCATCCTGAGACTGTGTACTCCTTAATGTTACACCACAATTTTGTGAAATAGCATTGGGGTCAAAAAATCATTTGTCAGTGGGGTGTAGCACAGCAACTTATTTGTAATTGAATCGTAAAAGATCCTTGCCATTGTTTGTTGCTCGTTATTTGTGTATAATTGCCTTGATATGTAATTGAGTTTTTTTTTTATTTTTTCACCGGCAGGTTATGCTTATGACTGGGATGTCCTAAAAGCATCCTATATGCTTTCTTCATATACCGACTGTGACATAAATTCGTTTTGTTTTACAAATGTGTGTGTGTTCTCTAGTGAAGTGTTGTGTCTGTTAGTGTTGTGTCTGTGTGTGTGATGTGTGTGTGTAGTATAGATAGACGAGAGAGTAGAGCGACGAAGAGAGGAGATAGAGAGAGAAGACAAACAGTAGAATTCTGTTAATTTTTATGCAACATAGAATACAAAGAGACAAAACTGTTCCAATAGACTAACTTTAATTGAAAATAAAAGTAAATGCAAATAACAACAATGGCATAATAATGGGTCAATATCAGATAAAAACTATGGGAGAATGCTAATTGAGATCTTCAAAACATGAAATCTACCTACTAAATCTTGTTAGCAGACTAATAAAAAACACTTGTTAGTACTATCCGCTTTTAATAATAATGCTCTTGCAAGTCTACACTAGGGGCCATGATAGATGCAAAAGGTTTAAGCAAAGTCTATTCTTTTGTAAGAAAGACCATTAAATTCTTAACGACACAATAATCCTAGCCTAACATAGCATTATTTCTGATTACAATAACATCTACTAAAAAACAGAGATATAATAACGCTTTAACAGAAAAATATCTTTTTCTAATAAGGCTGTAAAACTTAGCCTAAACATCACGCCATTATTAGCTCTATCAGCTTAATGGCAAAAAATGCATAATAAATTAACTAGCATTTGGGATGGCATCACGTTTTATCAGGACAGTCTCTTTATAGAGAAATAATAGAATATATACTCAAGATAATCATAGCCTTTATAGTTACTCTGAATTTCTTCAAACGACTGCTGGCATTGACCACTCCACACCTACAACATTTTTTCTTCATGACCAATCGTAAGGTGGGTCGTCGAGGGTTCTAGAGTTATGGCGAGGGTTGAAGCAGGGCGCACAAGGCGCTGGATTGGCATGCTAGACGGTTATTCTTGTATGCACTAATGCAGAAATGTTGGCATTTCCGCAACCATGGGGGGGGGGGGGGGGGGGGGGGGGGAAGGTCATACATTTCTGCTCTTCTTTTCGCATCGTGTAAGAGTCAAATCACTTGTGCACGATTGACCATCACATATGCTCAACTAATGCATTACAAATGAAACCAAAAACAAAACAAATGCCTATCGCTGGCTGCTTGGGGTGGCATGGTTGGAATTCTTTTTGCAGACCCTTTCATTAGGAACAAACCACAAAATACATGGAGCTGTGGTGTGTCTCTATCATACGCAAGAGCAACAGAAGGCAATCAGCCGTGTCTCGCCTGATGAGTCCGAATCGCAGTCAGGACGAAAGGAAGCCTCAAAAACGGAGGCAATGCATACATATAGATCTAGTCTTTGGACAGGGATTCGATAGTAATATGCGGCGTCAATGCA
>JADBJO010021786.1:0-5000 GCA_016801955.1 Conus betulinus
GAGTGCACCCTTGTTGGTGTTATGATTTCCCTTTTAGTATAGATTAAACATCCAACAAAGAATAAACACAATCCCGTAAAATCTTTCCCCAATATTTCGACCTTCTGGCCTCCTCAAGGGACTTTAATGCCTGAATTGCATGCAGACAATCCTCCGGTTTCACACTTAAAAAAAACCAAAAAACCCGTTCCCATTTCCAATGCCAGTAAGAAACTACAAACGGTGGAAAGTAAGTAAGCTACGGGAACACGAGACCTCTGTGTCGTACCGACAGAGTTGCTAATAGATGAGATAGAGCGAGAGAGACGATCTAGAGAGGAGAGAAAGAGAGAGCTGTACGATAGAGATAGAATCTAACCCGTTCGTTGCCGCCCACCGCCACAGATCGCGGGCGAGGGGGAAAGGGGAGGTTGTATATATATTATCTTATTTACACATGACTCCCGAAATAGAATTCGCTGTTCTAAACATTATTGCGTATTTCAAACATGTCAGTCACGACCAAATGTCGGCCCCCTTTAGTGATAATTTTCCCTTTAACTTTAGTGTTAAGATGTTACACTTTCGTTTGTGCATTGAAACGATGAATAGAGAAAGGAGTATATATTGTACCGGCCGTAACAGTGTTATAACATTGGCATTTCAAAAGAAATTGTTCAAATCGTCAACATAGATTTTCTCTTCACACAGGTTGTTTACCCAAAAAAACAGTCCGTAGATAGTTTGCCGAATGTCGCGGTACTCCATTAATAGCAATACTGATACTACGTTCCGCAGTAAACATCATTCAACGTCTCTCTTTAACCATATCAAGAATCTGAAACTATATGCCGTTTTAACAATCTCCGGTGATATAAAACCTAATCCGGCCCAAAAGAAACCCCACGGGAAGAAACTGCCCGTTGCCAGTTTTTTGGCGATATTATTGTCTGTGTAGTCTACGGCTTTAAAACGTGTCACTCAATGAGAGTATGAATATTACCTGATCATGTTTGCATTTGTCACCACACTATAAGTAAACCATGGTCTCCACAGAATATTTCTTATGTTTGTGACCCAGTTTTTTTTTTCGACCAGCTCTGTCTTGATGTAACCAACATTGTTATAACATTGCTTAGGATATCTATGATCAGCTAAATTAAGAATTCTACACCCGTATTTTTATTATCTTGCGTAAGTATCAATTACAAAGTGGGAAATCTACCACAGTACCCCTCAGAAACTAATCTTATTCTTTATCTCCGCTATAATCTCATCCAACTCACCCAAGTATCTTTTTTGCGAATTTTATTGTGCAACCCTTTTCAATCAACACCTCACGACTTTTAGAACCCCAAATACTCTCTAACCAGTCCACAGGACAAAATCGGCTTTAAACCTAAACCTACCTTTCCACCTTGAACAACGTCAGAATCAAATCTTTAACCCAACAGTTATATGGTTTGAATGTTTTAGTTTAAGATAATAACCTTTTTATACTCAAAAAAAGACATTGACCACTCGGAAGAAGCGCTACTACTGCTCGTTCATGTTTCCCTACACATTTTGTCCAGTTTTTTTTTTTTCCCGTTTAGTTTTCAAGGAGAAAATTACTTCCTGATAGCAATATAAGGATTCACTTTTATATCTCCTTTTGAGTCCAAAGTTCCATTTTTGTCAGCCCTCTTCTACATAACACCGTCCATTTCTGAAAACCAATAACTTTGTCCTTCATCCATAACTTCCCTGACAATCCCCCATTTTATGGCGTTCCTGTTTCTAGAGACAGTCCCTTTTTTCCTTTGAAGGTCCATAACATTATCCGAGACCAGAACAATATCATTGGGCATACATTAGTGAAACAATCTTCCAATTGTTCTGCCAAAAAATATAACCTCCTCATTAGGCCCCCCAAATTTCACAATCTTCTGTCTGTATTTCTGATACAATATTGAAAACCTGCCGAGGCCCTTAAATACACCCTTGTCTCACCCTTTAACTACATTCAACAAGCATTCCTGTAATTTATTTCCAATGGACCTCACGCTCACGACTGTCTGGCTTTGCCTGTTCATACACTATCTTTTTAGAGTACTAAAGATAGTACAGCATCTACCATGAATACCTTTAGATAATAACAACTAAGCATCATTTTCTCTCCTTGAATGACACTTGGAAAAATCACAAACCACATACATAACAATCGTCTACCGGTCCTGATTTAGATAATATTTTGGACCAATGACTGGAGAGTGCAAAATAGTGTCTGTTGGCGATATGCATTTTATGCACAGCCGCTCTTGGCGTTTGGTATATTATTAGTCTCTTGACAACTTTCCGCGTCAATCTCTCATGGATAGCTAATTAATGCAGCTGGTAAAAACTTGACTAATGAATTTAGTATGAGCATACCTCTATAATTATTTTACTGATTTTTGACTTGGCCTTTTTTGTGCAAATGATATATACAAGCAGCCTTTGTCCAGCCTCAGGATACTCTCCACTGTTCAAATACTCTGTTAAATAAAGGACATACAAATTCAACTATGTTATCCTTTGCATGAAAGAAGAAGTCTGTAGGGAGACCATCAGGTCCTGGAGCTTTCCCTTTTTGCATGTTATTAATTGCTGTGTTTTGTATCTTTTTCTTTAGAAATTCCTATCATCAAACTCAAATGTTAAAAACCATTCATCACATGCATTTACTTTTCATGCTTTTTCAAGTTTGTCCTTTAACCTCTGTGTACGAAATCAGTATGATCACGGCAATCATTTCTGAATTGAATAAGGACTGGAAATACCGGAACCACTCGTTTTAGAGAAATGGAGAAGCATAATTCATGGACGTGTCAATGATTTTTTTTTTTTTCCCCACAAACATTTAGAAATAACTTCCTGGACAAGCCGTATGTAGCTCATTTACAATTTTTTGCGTTTTTCCTTGTTTTTGTTTAGATTTGCATAGCTCTTTGAAAGCTTTCTTGCTATCTAAATATTTGTTTCAGTGATCTTCATGTTGATTTGTCATTCTAAATTGTTTAAGTAGTTTTTTTATATTTATCTCTTGTTTCGCTTGTTCGCATTCATAATTTCAACCAGGGTGCTGTGAGCTTGACTCATGAATCCTTTGTTTTGCTTTCATGTTCTCAGCTGCCGTTTGTATGAATGAATAATACATTCTACGCTGAATCAAACATCTATTTCCAAAGCATTGTGAAAAACGTGTAAATACAGAATTTGCCATTTTCTCCCCTTCTGGATATATTCTGCACAATTTGCTGAATACTGTTCATTATAAATATATCTGCTTTATCTTCAAGGGCAATGTCTTCAGTACCATCAAGATGTATTTTTTTCCATACAAATCTAATACCAATAAATGTGGAAAATGATCTGATTCACTTCGTATTCAGAACAAACATATCAGTGATTTATTCAAACAATGGCATTGAAACATATAAAGTAATCCACCACACTCATACCCCTTTTGCGATACATGTTAGTGCTTCAGTTTATCTCTCTCCCCTCGATCGGTCATTTTTGCGACCGTTTTACAATAAATAGTGCTATATTCTTTTCAAACGCCCAAAACGCTTCTGTCCAAATTTATCTGAAATCATATCTTTAGATTTTCTTTCTTTATATGGTTTGTCCGTTTCCATCAAAAACTCCTCAATATCTGTTAACGGTTGCACACGTTCACTTTGGAACATTCCTTCAAGATCGGAAAGATTACCCATCCGTTCATTAAAAATCTGCAGATAAAATTAAAGGCAGTTCAGGAAACTTTTGCGACATTTCTTTCAATGTTACCTCTCCAAATGTTCACTGCCCGTTTGATTATCTTCACCATAAATAGAAGAATTTACTGGAGCAATATATACAAGAAATCAAATGAAAAATCAAAAAGGCATTTTTCAAATTTGAGAAAACCTTATCCTCTATATGTTCAAGTATTCATGTTCCCCCCCCCCCCCCCCCCCACCTGGCTGAACAGTTTATCCCAACACAACCACCAACCGTTTATCAACACAACCACCCCCCCCCCTTTTAAACGCTTTGATCTTGGAGAAAAAATACACATTATAATCAGGAAAAGCATTTTCAAGATCTATCAAGACAAGACAAGAGGATTTCAGATAGAGAAAACAAAATCTAAATTGTTGACAAAAAGCAATGAAGGATTTACTATTCAACTTATTTCCTGAGACCTTGAACATTCCATGCCATAAGTTTAAAGGCTGGCAGTTTAGATTGGTCTCGTTTCACACTGTTCTGTTCCTCCTTTTCCCATTTTTTTGAAGATCTTCAGTAGTATCACCAATTTTCTTTGTGCATCAGTGTAACTTTCATTATCTTTTTATTACACTTTTATCTGAAGAATATACGTTATTGATTATTCGGTTTATGACTGTATGACTGAATATTTTTGTCAGTTTCTACTTGTGACATTAGTTCCATCATTGTCATTGATCATATTTTTTCATTTGTTCATCTTTACCGTTTTTTTTGAAATATTTATTACAATATTGAACATTTGAACGTGGACACTTTTTTTTTGGAGTAGTTAGTATTATCAAAGGTGTCAAAAAGATACACTTTTGTTTCCTCCGATTCGATTCTCTCCAGTGCTGAAAAGTCTGCTGGTTGCCGGCCCTTCATCTCCGTCCTCGTTCCTTAAGTGGTTTCTGTCTCTGTCATAGGAGTAGGTCTTCCCCTCCAACACAAGAGTGTCAAACTTCAGGTGGGCCTTCTTTCCCTGTTCTCCTTGGCGTCTTTGAGAAAAGGTAGCAGCTAGCGCTCGTTTCTCTCTCTCTCACTCTTGGAGTAAAGTCTTCCGACACAAATAGGTTTGGTTGATTCTACAGCTTGGCACGCTCCGAGAACACAGCTTCTTTTCGTTTTAGCTACTTAAGAGAAACGATATGGGGTGAGGGACTTTACCTCCTCTCAGTCTGTGAGCACGTTTCTATCTTCACATCGTCTTGGACCCCCCATCTTGTCTTTTATCACACTTTTCA
>JADBJO010021786.1:10000-28960 GCA_016801955.1 Conus betulinus
GAGAGAGAGAGAGAGAGAGAGAGAGAGAGAGAGAGAGAGAGAGAGAGATACGGATACGGATACGGATACGGATGTTTTATTCATATAGGCCCTAGCCCATAATGAAGGGGGTAATATGAACAATCTTTTCGGAAAAGAAACAGGAACCAATCAATCAAATATTGATCAAAGTGCAACAGGTAATCGACTAATTGAATATCAACAGTACACAACAATTAATTCTTAACTGCATACTATACTTCTAATCCTAAACGCCTTGTACAAGAAAACAGCAAACGTTTTATGGTGGCTTCGTTTGTGGATGCCATGAGTAATGAGAGTCGAAATAAAGAAGGATGCTTAGAATATTTTTTGATCAATTAATTGATTCCTCAGATCATTCAAAACAGGACAGCAGAACACAAAGTGAACCTCATTTTCTTCGGCATTTTTACACAACGGACAGAGAAGATCACATTTTGCTATGCTTCCTGTAACGATAATAATGAACAAAAAGTTCAGAAATACCTAATCTGAACTTTGTCATAATATACCTTAAATGATTGTCTATTTTAATTGATAGATATGATGGAACACAATGTATACTTCTGAACTGTCTGTAAAAAGCAAAACGATCGCTTTCTTGAATATGCCATGACCATTCTTGCCATCTACAATGAATAAGTCTATTCCGAAAAATCCGAAGGAAATTATTCATATTTCCGACACCCTGTTGTAACCACCACACAAACCAAAACCAAGTTCATATAATCTAACCCTCACATTTGAAACCCAGTACTCTTCCTCTCGCATCCAAATCATATAACATATTATATGCTTTCCTTGGCAACCTTGAGATGTCCATTTGTGTTATTTTCAGCCAATAGCGTATACACTTGATAGCAGAATTCAAATATATCGGATATCTGTTTACTTCGCCATAGATTAAATCGTTAGGTGTTCGCACGTAATTTTTTTTTAATTCTGACAGCATCCTTCCCAAAAGAACACAAATTGTCGAAAATATTCAACAAGAACACCATCAAACTATCATATTCATGCATGCCTAACCTCAAAAAATATAATTGATTCATCCAACAAAATGAAAAGCAACACAGCAAAGAAGGGTGAAGAAAGGAAATCCTGCAATTGAACTACAAAAGAACAGTGTCCCTTAAGCAACAAATGCCTCTATAACAACATTGTATACCAAGCCACTGTGACATCAGAAAATGAAAAAGAAACATACATAGGAATCACTGAAAATCACTCAAAACCAGATATGCAAACCATAAACAGTCATTCAACAAAGCAAAATACAAAAACCAAACAGAACTGAGCAAATATATTTGGAGACTTAAAGACAAAAATAAACTATAACATATCCTGGAAAATCATAAAAAGGGCATCACCATACAATAACATTTCAAAAAGATGCAACCTATGTTCAACAGAAAAATGGTTAATACTATGCAAACCATACTTAGCAAACCTAAATACTAAAGTAGAAATAGTAAACAACTGCAGGCACAAATGGAAATCGTTGTCAGCAAAAGCACCCTGAACTGTAAACAACCTGAAAAACCGAACAACACGTGCAGCCAATCTGCGCGTGCAAACAGTGACATTAGGCCATATAACACCGGCAGTAGGGGACCCAACACCATCCTGAGGAGAGCCAGCGCTCGAAACAGATCTGTTGATGATTTTAAAACTTCCTTTTACCATACTATTTTAACAATATATATATATATATATATATATATATATATATATATATTTGTTAAAAACAGAATGGTAAAGGAAGTTTTAAGACTTCCTTTTACCATTCTGTTTTTAACAGATGTTGCTCCCCAAGGGGTCGAGCATTTTAAGAATTTTATTAGCCATTTTAGTGGTCATATATATATATATATATATATATATATATATATATATATATATATATATATATATGTGTGTGTGTGTGTGTGTGTGTGTGTGTGTGTGTGTGTGTGTGTGTGTTCTGTCCCATATTCTCTATCAGATCAGTTCGGCCCGTCTCGCCGCAGCCCCGGCGCCGGCTATCTACAGGAAGCAGTCAATGTCAAGTCGTCGAGAGGCAACGATCGAAGTACACGACACTGCTGCCGAGTCACTTCGGTAGTGTTCAGTGGTGCCTGCTATGACGCATGCGATGCATTGAGCGTCGCGTTTTGTAATAACGTCGCAATTTGTAATAATTATTACAAATCGCGACGTTATTACAAATTGCGGTGCAACACTGCTATGATTCAACTTTTGCATTACATTACTTTCTAAACCCCCTAATGGTGACAGTAATTGTTCGTTGCAGAGCCAGTGTGTGCGAGCTATCCCCCTCTGGATAGCACCACCACGTCGTCTGCCAACAGCCCTATGAATTCACCGACACCGATACCCTGACGGAATCAAAACCAGGCTACAGAGGACATCAAAACTGAGGTTACCCAGTGGACAGAGCGTATAGGGCCAGGATTTGAAACTTTTTATGGGTGATCGATGAGAATGAGGATTATGAAGGTGATACTATGGGTATCCACTCCGATCTGACACTGCATGTCAGGTTTGTATTCTACATTTATTTTCATTATATATCTTAACATTAACCAGGCCTGAGATATACAGAGATCTGCGATGTTCGTCAGGAAATTTTAGGTACACTCTCAGAGACGCATCCGTTAATACGCGAAATTTGACTGTGTGGTCCCAGTCTTCCCAACTGAGCCTGTAGCCAACGCAACTCTGGGTAGGAGACTGTTGGGGCAGAATCCCACATGATCCCACATGACTCTGATGGGAATCGAACCCACGGCCTCCCAGCCGGGAGTCAAACAACGCTAACTACTTTGCAACGGTGGCTGGTAACCGTGTCATAGTTGGTAGATGTTAACACAATGATCAAACCAGGCAATTTTTGCAAAACTACAGACGAACCAGGTTTGTCCATGTGAAATGGAAGCCCTAGAGAAAGCAATCGGCGGATACGAAACAATAGATAAACAACTGACTCTGAAGTATTCTCTGCCTTTTTGTGTGTTTTTTATATTCTCTTCTAGTTTCGGTTTCTGTCGTCTGCATGTTATGGCCAGGTCAGAATACTGAGAACTGTGTCGGACAGACGTTGAACGTCGAACAATTATCATCTTGTTACGATCTCCCCCCTTGCTGTCTGCAGCTATACCTTACGTATGTACAGGGTATTTTTTAACAGCTCTGAGAAAAGGCCCAGTGACGGTGAAGAAAGACCCACTGATTGCAGGGAAAGTCCTGTTCACTGCAGGAAAGACTGTAAGCTGGGATTCTCTTCAGAAAGCACGTAAGACCTCTTGGCGAAAGCCTGGCTGTGTCTGGAGTTGTGCTGTCTGAATTTGTCAGTGGAAGTGAGGCGGACATTGGTGCACTAAGGACAGTGTTTTTCTTTGCTAAATCTCAGCAGGGTCACATGGAGTAATTCTAGAAGTGCTTTTATTACAAGCTAACAGCCCCTAGCCCTGTTCAGAGGTCTTGTTTTTACACATCAGTGGCTTTGTGTTTGTAGTATGTTTTCAAGAGGAGAGAAAACACACTTTTGCTACTCCTATATAGCTCCGCAAATCCGCATTGCAGTTTTAACCACGTAAAAAAAAGTTCTTAAAATGTCATCGGTCGATCTCTAAATCTGATCAACGATGTTACCGTTTGTTGCTAAAACAATCCATGTGTTGCTGTACAGCAAACGTTGTGCCTCATGCATGAGATCATCCATGACTGTGTAGCTTCTAAGCCTCCCACCAGCCAGACGGCTTTGGCCCACCATTAGTTTCACAGGATCAAAAAGTGCCCTAATATAAGATAAACATTTTTGACAATAGTTTTGCAAGGCAACGAACACATTCATTAGAATTAAAGCCTAAACATTTTGTGTGACTACAGACAACTTACAACGTTTATGAATCACTGTGTTACCTTTTTCTTTTGTTTGTAGATTCATGGACTGTGGACACTATCAACATCGACACTTCGATGCTCAAGGTCATGTGTCCAGGTATTGAGTTTTTTTTTTCGGTCGAAACGAAACAAACGTCACAATCCTGCATGTCAACGTCTCATCCAGTTGGTCCATGCCCACGTTTACGAAACATTCTGGAATAGCGTACGGCATGTGTGCGTTTCCACAGCTTATTGTAAAATCTACGTGAAGTTTTCGAAAGGGTTCCACGTTAACATTCACCTTCATCGCCTTGCCTTCTGGTGTGATGGCAGGTCCTGGGAAACAAAGATACATTACATTACACGGTAAGAGTGAAATGCGGCTATCACAGCCTGGAGGAAATGTTTGTCCAGTCTCCTAAACACTATATTTCTGTGAGCCATTTCAACAATCCATCGATTAGAATTACGTTTAATAAACTGAAACGACCAAATTTTGTTGTACAATATATATCCGGTCATTCTGGGTATTTGATAGACCATACATTATGCTACACATAGCAGTGTGTGTGTTCGAACTAAAATGGTGCGTTAGGACATGGCATTATGGTCAGTATCAGGCAATCATTCTCTAATGCACATGACTATTTTGCAAGTGAAAATCTGGTATTGAAATACAAAGAACCAAATACAAACCATCCCAGCGGCACAGCATATGCGCATTTTTTCAATTCACATCGCCTGAAATGATCGTTACACCACATCTTCAAATTCAGTATTTTCCAGGACATGGTTTCGATCCAAAATTTTATAGTTTTGTCCTGTTTTTTTTCGGTACTGCCTGAGAATGACAAACCGCGACATGTTTTAACGGGCTTACTTAACTGTTCTATGCAGAGCTATTCTGCGTTCCGGGATCATTTTACATTGTAACCTGAAGCCAGAGTGTGAAGATGGCCGGGATGAAACAGAGCACTGTCCCTCAGCAGTCCTGATTGCGCAGGGTTGGTGGCTTCCCGTAACAAATGTTTCAAACTGATCACTTTGGACAGGACAGTGCCTGCCGTCACTGGTTCTTACAAATGCAGAAGCATGGGTGGAAGGCTGGCGACAATAAAACAAGGGAGAACAGGAAGAGGAAGATTCTCTACATGTATTTAGAATCTTTGAAAGAATAGACTTGTGGTTTGGTTATTCCTCAGGCTGGGACAAGGTGCATTTTATGTATAGCAAATTCTCTAAATGGTCTGACAACACGATGATTTATAATGTTAACCCTTTCAAGCTTCCACATGTTCTTTCGAAAAGTATTGAGACTGTAAGACTTTGGCCGAAGCGCCGTTGGTCATTTATCAGTAGATTAAAGCCATTCTGTGACCTATCATTATGTGAAATCATCCGGTCAACATTCAGAAAATTATCTTCCCCAAGTGTATTCAATCAGTTTAATTCATCGTAACAAACAAACACAAAACAGTCTGTTTGTGTTCTTCAAAACAAACAACTGTTGCATGCATTTATGTTTGCCAGTTTCAAAAGAAACTGTGGTACAGCAATGTGCTCACATATACAATTACTTGTAGACATGAGTTACGGGCAGAACTGTCACACATTGTTTTTCAGCGGATGGCTAATGCAGACACACATGTCATGTTTGCATGCAGGGATGACATAACAACCATCACATATACTTTCCTGTGTGACTTTAGACAGGACTGTCCAGACAACAGTGACGAGTCTTTCTGTCAACATTTGCCATGTCATGGGTTCCTGTGCTCTAAAGCTCAATGTCTTTCACAAGTCCAGCGTTGCAATGGGTATTCAGATTGTTTGGACGATTCTGATGAAGTCGGTTGTACTGGACTTTCTTCCACAGTTCCTTTTCTGGCTCCATTCCTGGCAGGAAGATTTCACATCAGCTTAGATGGTACTGGCTACTTCACTCACCAGGTGATGAACGCTGAGGAGCCCTGCTCCGATACTCATTACAGCTGCACAACCAAGTGGCTGTACTGCCTTCCTATCTATACTCGATGCAACGGATATAATGACTGTGTCTATGGTGAAGACGAACAAAACTGTGAGAAAGTTGTTTGTCCTTACCTCTACCGGTGTAGAGAATCCAAAGTCTGTGTACATGAAGATCATCTGTGTGATGGCTGGGGTCAGTGTCCAAAGCGGGACGATGAACTGATGTGTGACAGGTCTTGTCCTAAAGGTTGTGTGTGTTGGGGTTATTCTTTCTGGTGCAATGTCCCCTTTGTCCTCGACCCCATCCTTAATATACGGTACGTGGATGTCACACGGTCAGGGATGTCTCTGAGAGATTTCACAAAACACTGTGTATCTCATATTTCTGAGTCTGTCACACTGTTCCATAAGTAACATTTCATACGTGAAGCTTGGCAGCTTGCAAATTTTGGATCTTACCAACAACTGTCTGAAGATTCTGGATATAACTATTTTCGATCAACTACCCAACTTAAGAACAATATCCTTGGCAAACAACCCTATAAAGAAAATGACAAATCAGCCATCAAAACACATTCATTATGCACTGAGAAAAACTGGATGTATCAGGGACGTTTCTTAGTATTTTTAGTAGTGAAATGCATCCGTATTCACCTGGTTTAAAACAGCTAAACGTTTCTTTTTCTGCCATTGAAATAATTGGAGATAAAGGCTTTCAAAACATGCCTAAACTTGCTGAACTGGACATGAGGTGGAATCCAATAACTTACTTTCCTTTGGATTTGTTTTCCAAATCGTATCACCTAAAGATTTAGTTTCATCAGATTACAGGCTATGCTGTGACAGTATTTATTTTCAACGAAGAGGTCAAGTAAACTGCTTAGCAACTCCCGCAGTACTCCCGTCCTGTCAAACATTGATTCCATCTGAACTGCATGCAGTTTTCTTCTGGTTGATGAGTGTAGCAGCTGTGGCAGGGAATGCAGTCTGTGTTGTGATCTCAGTTAGAGTTCAGAAACTGTTTGGAAGTGAGTTGTTAACACTGCTTTGCCAATTGCATATGGCTGATGATATATGTATGGGAAGTAACGTTGGCATTGTCTTAGTAACAAATGAAGTGTTTCATGAGAATTACATCAAATTTGAAAAGACATGGACCAGGAGCGTGCCTTGCAAGGTGAGTGGCTTTTTATCCTTTTTGTCCAATGAGGTGTCGGTTTTAATGATCCTTTTTATCACTTTGGATTATGTACTGTTATCTGTTTCGAAACACTCCTGGATATTCCATAAACAGTCAAGAAATGTGGCTTGTACCGCAATTTGGTTTTCTGGAATACTATTATCTCTTATACCGTTTCTTCCTGGACTTTCACAATTGGGCCTCTCTGGTCAGTCTGGACTTTGTCGTCTGGCATTATTTCAGTCGTACCAATCTAATCAGAAGCTCAGGTGGTTCCAAATTACTGTAACAATCAATTTTATCCTATGCCTGATAATCACAAGTGGTCAAGTCCTCCTCTACAGACGCACACCGACGTACAGAATTACGCTGGACCCAACCAACAAGACAGTGTACAGTGCCGTCCATCTGATGAGAAAAATAGCCATCATGGAAGCTGTCTGCTGGTTGTTTTGTTTGGTCTGGTCACCTTGGTCAATACTGAAGGCACGTCTGAGCTAGACAGATTCACGGCAATCTGGTGGTGTTCATGCTACCACTCAACTCGGCCCTCAACCCCCTTGTTGTACATGTGGACTGTAGTGGCAGAGCAAGGAAGGATAATCCAAGAAGAAAAAACTGTTAGCAGTATTTAGAGTGAGGCTTGACGGACCCTTGAAAAAATTACATTAAAGATTTTTTTTTTAAAGTACATACATACATCCATCCATCCATATACACGAATACATACATGTATACACTCACACACACACATCTATCCATCCATCCATCCATCTATCCCCATCCATCCATCCATCCATCCATCCATCCATCCATCCATACATGCATACATACATACATACATACATACATACATACATACATACATGCATACATACATGCATGCATGCATGCATGCATGCATACATACATACATACATATCAATTACTTTAATGCATCAACTTGTCAAATCAACAACAATGCACAGTAGTCCAGCTTGCAGGCGCATCAATAAACTTTATCTTTCACATTCTCTCCCCCCCCCCCCCCCCCCCCCCCTCTTTCTCTCTCTGCCCCACGTCCTTTCTCTTCTCCGGCTGGCTCCAGTTCTTTGTCTCTGTCAGTGCTTTAGTCAGCTGATACTATTTACAGCACAGTTTGAAAGTCAACATCTGTCAGTTTTCAATGCTGGTTCATGAGGTGATTCCGCCTTGACCAAACACGCCTAGACCCAATCATGACTGACATGCTCAAGTATTTTGCGAGTTGTACATACATACATACATACATACATACATACATACATATATATATATATACATACATGCATGCATGCATACATACATACATACACACGTGCATACATACATACACACGTGTGTATACATACATACATGCATGCATATTCACATGCATGCACACACACACACACACACACACACACACACACACACACGCACACGCACACGCACGCACGCACGCGCGCACGCGCGCACGCGCGCACACACGCACATACATACATACATATATACATATATACATACATACATACATACATACATACATACATACATACATACATACATATCAGTTACTTCAAAGTATTAACTTGCCAAATTAACAACTATGCACAGTAGTTCAGACTGCAGGCACATCGATGCTCTCTTGCTCTCTCTCTCTCTCTCTCTCTCTCTCTCTCTCTCTCTCTCTCTCTCTCTCTCCTCTCTCTCTCTCTCTCTCTCTCGCTCGATCCAATTCTCTGTCTGTCAGCTTTTTAGTCAGCTTCATACATCTCTTATTCAATTTAAAGCACAGTTTTGAAGTCAACATCTGTCAGTTTCAAGGTTGGTTATGAGGTGATTCCGCCCTGACCAAACACTCCGAGACCCATTCACGACAGGCATGCTCAAGTATTTTGCGATTTTGTTTACATTAGGTTATGGGCGGTCCTAACATTGAAAGTCATGAAACCACACTTTTATGAAACCATGCCTAGTGAACCTATTACTAGAACAACCACTTTCGTGCTAAATCCATCATCACTAAGAGCATAGCAAAGAGGCAAGTACTTTGAAATTTGCTTTCATAGCATGTTTGTATGAATGTGTCAAATGGGTTTGAAACCTCGATGACAAATGCCACCGAGTTTCGATGGTCGATGAAGCAAGAAATCAGGCTTCAGTCTTGGTGGATCTTCAACACACTTTTATAGAGACAGGCCTATTTTGAAAAAAAAAAATCCACACAAAATCCGCCACAATGCATTTCTATAGTTACTTTCTGAGGATGCCAACGCATTTGTCGTATCTTTGTGTGTAAAGGCCCCTCAGTCGACGACATCCGTTTAAGGCATGGAAATTTGTGTCACAACGAAACCCACACAAAGCACAATCTCTCCGAGAAGTATCAGGATAGTAGATGCTGTTCACTGCATTGGTCTCAAGCAGTGTAGATGTGTCCCCTTGCTGATAAACTTGATTATTTGGTCATTGGCGTTGGTGTTGGTGAGATGTCTTAATGGAGTGAGTCACTGTCGCATCTGGAATTGCATCCTGGGTGTTTCTCCCTTGTTGTTCCAGCTGCCGAGAGTGGTGTATATCTTTGACCATTTGAATTCATTTGATTGCGCTGTATTAACCACACACACACCACATGAGAATAGCACTATATATATTAGAATATATAGAATAATACTGCTAAAATGTGTATGGTAAAAGGAGTGTTATAGCTATTCCTCTCATGCTCTCGGGGCTCTCGGCTCCATCTCCTCCATCTCGGTTCTCTCTCTACCCAAAACGTCTCGCCATCATCTCTCATCTCCTCACCCTCCACCCTATATAGTATCGTCTTATATCCTCTCATATATAATATAATACTATAAGGGGTATATATCTGCCGAAGATCATAAGTACTGGGGGGAAAAAGCCTAATTAACATTTTTAAAGTGGGCTCAACCCCTTGGGTAGGCAGGAACACCTGTGTTAAAATATATGGTAAAAAAAGGGAAGGTAGTGTAAAATCATGTCACAACAGATCTGTTTCGAGCGCTATGGCGAGGATGGCGTGGGTCGCCTACTTCCGGTGTTATAATCGCCTAATGACACTGTTTGCCGGTGATTGGACACTGCAACTTTTTGTTTGCGTGGGCAGAAGAAGAGGAACCAGTGTGAAAGGGTCGGAGGAATGAAGGGGGGAAGGACGAAAAAAAGTTAGATTTCATCGGTATCCTGCAGTTGTTTGGGGGACTACTATTTCTACAAAGTAAGACGTTTGGTTGCTAAGCCAAACGAGATTTCCTCTAGTTGCCTAAATTGTAGTTACTATTTTTACTTTTGTTGAATAGTTAGGGTTTGCTAAGTATGGTTTGCATTAAGTATTGAACCCATTGTGTTCATTGTTACATAGTTGCATTCTGTTTTTGAAATGTTGATTTGGATGGGGAGTGCCCTTTTAGTGATTTTTTCCAGGATATGTTAATAGTTTATATTTTTTTTGTCTTTAAGTAGTCTCCAACATATATTTGCTCAAGTTTCTGTTTGGTTTTTGTATTTTTCTTTGTTGAATGACTGTTTATGGTTGCGTATCTGGTTTTGAATTTTCCGTGATCCCTGATGTATGGTTTCTTTTTTCCTTTTCTGATGTCACAGTGGCTTGGTAGTACAATGTTGTTATTAGAGGCAGTTGTTGCTTAAGGGACATTTCTTCTTGATAGTAGTACAATTTGCAGGATTTTCCTTTTCTTCACCCTGTACGATGTTGCTGTGGTTGCGTTTCATTTTGTTGGATATACTCAATATATGTTTTAAAGTTTAGTCCGGCCTGAATAGTGATGAGTGTTGGGATGGTTTCTTGTTGAGGTATTTTCGACAATTTGTGTTCAAATTCCTCTCCGCTCTAATCTCACTCCTCATGCTCTCTCTCCCAACCTCGTTCTCATCTCCGATCAAGGTCTCAATTCGCTCTCCGTCTCCGCAAGTCTCAAACGATCCTCCTCTCCTCTCAAATCCGCCACCGCGCCCTTCTAAACTCTCCCAGGTTAATCCTGTCCACTCCCTTCCTCTCGAGAGGGGGCGGGCCCCAACAACAGGGAAAAAAACAAGCACGGGGGGCGATAAAACAAGCGACCAGCTCTAGACTGAATCCAAACATCTCTCATCCCGGGGGGGGGAAAAACTCCTCTGATCGGAAAACTTCGAAGACGCTTCCATCAGAAGTTCCCCCCCCCGGCGCCCCCCTTCATCGAAAGCTCGTCACCCAGCTCTCCCTCTCCTATCAGGGTCCGATCCAGGGGCTCTCATCTCTCTTCTCATCCTCAGGGATCTCTTTTCAGGAGCACATTAAAAAAGTAACCCACCGCGAGGGGACGGACCTAACGACGGGCGGCGTGGAAAAAAAAAACACCCACACAAACATGGTGGGGTAAAGAGAAAGGACCGGAAACAGGGGGGGGGGGCCGGGGGACCTCAACACACGGGCAACAGACAACAAACCAAGAAAAAAAAAAAAAAGGCTGGGATAAAGGAAAGAGAGGGAGAGAGGGTGAACAGAGAAACCCTAGGGGGAATTGACCTCAGAAAAAAGTTGGTGGATTGAAAATCCAAGTCACATAGAAAAAAAAAAACCTAACGCAAGTGAGATACCACCAACACCGGGAATAAGGACAGTGCCGCAACACACTAAATCCTCACAAGAAGGAGGGTCTAAAAACACGGAGGAAAAATAGAGGGGAAAAAAAGTTTCTAACTAGACAAACACCCACACCGAGCAACACCACACACCTAGCTCTGAGCCACAGATTAGAACCTCACACAACTACCAGGTCGTGTGTGTGTTGTAAGGGGGGGGGGGGGGTTGTTGTTTAGGGGTGCAAGACAAATTAGTAACACCCTAAGAATTGTGTTTAGAGTATATTGAATAGTAAAAGAATCCGGGTTATGGGGTAAAGGAAGAGATTAATGTAGAATGTGAGGGGTATAAAGAGAAGGTGGAGAGGAGGAAATGAATGAGGAGAAACAAAGGTTAAGAAGAAGATGGGAAAAATATAATTGGATGCCTACACACACGAACGATAGGGTGGACCTCACACTCACGAGATGACCGAGGGAATGAAAAGAAAGGAAAGGATGAAAAGGGAAAGAGGGGAAGAAAACTATGAAGAGAATAATGATAGAAAAGATAGGGCGAGAGAAGGAAGTGGATGATTATGACGAGGGGTGATATAGAGGGAGAGAAAGGTGGGAAGGGTGGAGGAAAAAAAAATGGGGAAGAGAGGGGATATGGGGGGAGAGAAAGGGGGAAGTGGAGGAAAGGGGAGGAAAAGAGGGAGTATTGGGATGCGGAAAGTAAAGAGAGGGAAAAACATAAATAACAAAACTATAAAACAGTGGTGGATATGTGGGAACAGCCATGGCATTGGAAAGGTGAAAACGGGAACCACCCGACCAAAGCTTCCCATGGTCGCCCCTCCAGCCGACCGAGCAAAGTCGGGGAGGCGGGCGGAGAGCGCGGGGGGGAAGGGAGGGGGGGCGGGAGGGGCCGGACGGCGGCGGGGTCGGGGGGGGGGGAGAGGGGGGAGAAGGCGGGCCGGGGACTACAGAGGGGCGGCAGCCACCCTTCCCACGCCGATCCTCCAAGAGGTGGGATCGCGGGGGGAACGAAGCGACCTTTCAATGGTACATGCGGCACGCACACATATATTCAGCTCACTGACAAACAAGATAAAACGCAAAACTCTCGTCCTGCTCGTCTCGGCTCAGTCGGCTCGGGGGGGCTCTGGCTCCTTTGGCGGAGCAGAGGAAGGTCTGGCAGAGAGGGGGATCGGGCGGGGGTGGCGGGGGGGGGCGTCGGGTGCTGGGGGGGGGGGGTGTCGGTCTCGTCCGAGGGCGGTCGGCTCCTCCTCTCTCTCTCAGGGGGGACTTGTACATGTTTAAACGGACCGTGTAATGGCACAGCCGGTTGTAGGGCCGTTTCACATAGTTTCTGGATGTAGGATGCAGATTTTAGACGATTATTTTTCGTGATGTCAGTTACACGGTTTTGAGTTACTATGTTCATGAATTATACGACTTAAGTTATAGAGGATTAGTTGAATCTGATCATAGCCCCTTTAGATACAGTGTGTATTTGAAAGTAAAAAATAAGCAAAATGCTGAAAGGATGCACTAAGTGCTGTTTTGCTGGTAAACATGAGTCAGTCTGGATTGAAGTAAAAGTATTGCTGGAATAAGGAGTATGGCCCTGAAATTTACACAGGTCGCATTTGACGTCGATTAGGATCGTGAAATAAATTGGCAAGTAAGCAGTATCTTATATTATGGTGGGGATGGTAAATAAAGCCTATGTTGCGAATAGGTTATACAGGAAAAGACAACGTGAGGAATTTTAAAAAAGAAAGATAGTAAGTTAAATAAGAGAACCCCGCACCCTTATGATAACGGGTATGATGAGGATGCAACGATCAACATGGAATGCTGTAGCCTAGTGATCAGATTTATTGTGAAACTGGTTTCTACAAAGATGATCGATCCTTCTGTGGTGGTCAAGAAACGCTCACATAACGAAAAGTATAAAAGGGGGGGAAGAAAAAAGAAGGAAAGAATATAATAGGTCATGTGTTTGATCATTGAAGTGTGTGATTCGATGTCGGTGGTTGAAGAGCAAAGGCAAGGTCCTTGGAGGAAACTATGACACAAAATTGCAAAGACAAGAATGTCAACTATTCCACGATAGTTTCGATTCCGATAATGGTTTTGAACTGTTACAAAACTTGTTAAGAAAAAAAAAACGACGGACGTTATGTCACAAGATCGTTGTCAATGAGTAATGAAGATGAATTTCCTTAATGATAGAGCAATATCTACAGAAGAAGATTGCTAGCCATAAAAATTGAAAAATGAAAATCTGTGCTGGTCCCTGATGGTATTAATTGGCGCAAATTTTTTAAAAATTCATCAGGTGAGATCCTGCCTGTGAATTTCTTGGTAAAACTATTTAACTTTCTTTTTCGAGATAATGGTCAGCTAATCCTGACAACAGTTGGAAGAAGCATCTATTATTTTAGACCCTGTCTATTTAAGAAGGTGCGATGGTTAACGACGAGTAGAATAATTGGGTGAGAGGTATTGGATATCATTAGCTAATATTTTGTAGCAAAATTTATCTCTTCTGGCTGTTTATGAATAGTAGATTGCAAGAAGGGTAAGCTTCAAAACAATAATAACTGGAGTAACATCAGGCGGGATTTAAAAGAGGTTTTCGGCCACCAATTATGGATCATATATGTTACCCATACTTGCTGCTGGTGTGCATAAAAACAATATCAGTGAATAATCAAAAGTTAGATGTTTTCTTTATGGTTCAAGTTGAAGGTAAGGCTTTTTATCAGGTTTCGCTCTCGAAGATTAGTATGGCCTGTTTTGTTGGCAGAAATGGAGCATGTAATAAAAGGGTGCTTAGGAATGTCTCGTTGCGTAAAAAGTATGTACTGTAGGTAAAGCAAAACTAAATCGTTGCAGGGCGAGGTGTGATCTGAGTATGGTTCTGGGTTGTCAAGTTGGGGTTCAAACACTGGGGTGACGTATGCAGGGGCCAATGGCGGTAAGTGGTAGTTGTTTCTATTTAGTTACGTGCGTTAGCCTTGGAAATAATTGAACATGGGTGTCGACTGGTGGACGTTGTTACATTCTAGAATGAATTTTAGGTGTCTGGGGGGGTCTTTGGGGGGTTTGTTTGGCTGAATGGATATAATTTTCCTATCGTATCATTGTCGGGGGGGGGGGGGGTCTCAAATACCACTAAATAACCTTTGTTCTCTGCCGCAAAGTAGCAAACGGCGGAGTCTAATGAAAGTTAATAGTAGTAAGACAAAGATTGTCATATTTCGTAAGGGGGGGAATATATGGGGAAGGGCGTGCTAAAAGATGGACTTAAATGGAGGTGAGAGATTTCTGTGGTTAATGCTTACAAAATAACTCTTGGTGAGTTTAGTTTTACAGGACTAACCCCTTAGTTTTGAGTTTGCTTTTCAGGTATAATGAACAGCAGCGAAAAAAAAGCACAGTCATAGTTATTCTTCATATCTTGGACAAGTTAGGACTGTACTTCCATTCAGTGTTTTTATCAAATTATTCGCTTCACAGGTGCAGGCCAATTTACCGTGTATGGAGGCAAACTATGGCGTTTGAGAAGGTGCCTTAATGTGATAAAGTTCAGGCTTATTATGCTTTGAAGGGCGACTTTTTGAATGTGTTATATTAGACTCCCCATGATTGTTATTAGAGGAGCTGTGACACACTCGGAAGATATCCTGTTTTATTTAATTAGACTATTTGAAGTGTAGAAAATACCTGGCTCAAATTAAACAGAAATGGACTAATGTAGGAGTCCCTAAATAAGGTTACAGGATGTTGTTGAGTTGACCATAATGGCAAAGAGGACTTGGGCTTTCAAATGTTTCAAAGGTGTTTTAATTTCATATGTGTTTGGATTTTGTTTGGGGATATACCAAGTGTTGAAAATATCTGGCCGAATTTTCTACAGTTTGTGGTTTTAAACCTGGGATGTGTATCGAGCTGGGGCTAGTTGGCAGTACTGGGCATACCATGGGGCGTTGTATAGGTATGTGAGTATAGTTGTCAGTACAACATACTTTAAATCGAACGCATTTATTAGAACTTATATATATTTCTACAAATCTGAGACATAAGAGCAAGCTTTGTTTATAATCATATTTCTTGGCAGTCATTGGCAACACCTCATCTGCTCTGTAAGTGGCCAGGAGCTGGAAAAGGAACGGTCTTCGAGTACGTTACCTTGGGAATTTAATTGTTTTCATTGTAATAGTCCCTTGCGGATTCATCATTCCAAGAAACTGGGCCCTCAGCAGCTTGTGTCTTAAGCGGGGTTTATCTTGTGGATATATTTTCTTCCTACTTGTTCACAAGAAAATGTAGCTTGGTTTTGCTCTTTTCATGAGTTTCCCTACTTTTGCTTCTTAGGTGGCACCTTTAGGAGGAGGTTAGTTAGTTTTTTTGAAAACTCACAAACATACCTATGGTATTTGCACACCAGCCTGTTTTTTATTCTGGTATAGCATTCTTTCTTAAAACCGAAAAGGCAGAGGAGGAGTCAAATTACCACTTCCCGCGAAACCACGAGGAGAAACAATCACGTGAGGAAGAAACAATTCGGTTTTCGACAATACCGGTATCTGACCAGGAGTAAGTGTTAGTGAGCTTTCCTCCCCATTGGAGATGGTGTCTCCCTCTTTTGGGAGACTATAAGCTTGCTGAAGGGTCATTTTGAGAAGACCTCAGCACCACTTGTGTCTTTAAGGGGTTCTCTTTTTATATTTTTCTAACTTTTCGACAAGAAAAGGTCAGCTAGCTTGTTTTGGCATCTGTCATTGATTTTTCCTCCTTTCGCTTCTAGGGTGGCATCTTTAGTTAGTTTTTTGACCAAACTCAACATACACCTACTATGGTATTTGCACACCAGCCCTTTTTCATGGTATACAAGCATTCTTCACTAAAAACCGAAACAGGCACATGAGTCAATTTACCACGGTTTCCGCGGTCCACTGAGGAGAAACAATCAGGTTTTTCGAAATACCGGTTCTGACCAGGAGGTTATATGTGTTAGTGAGCTTTCCTCCCCATTGGAGATGGTCTTCCTCTTTGGAGACTATAAGCTTTTGCTGAAAGGTAGGGGGTGTTTGAGAGAAGCGTTATGAGAAGATTATTTATTTTCCCATTCACCCACTCAAGCAAACGGTAACTGTCAGAAATTAGGCAGAATCACCTCCTACCACTGCAGATATGAAGGGCTTACCACCCCCTATTTCTACAATCTGAGCCATAAGATCAAGCTTTGTTTATAATTCATATTTCCTTGCAGTCATTGCACAACACCTAGCTGCTCTTGTAAGTTGCTGGAACTGTGCTCCGTATACGTTATCACCTTGGAATTTTATTGTTTTCATCATTGTAATTAGTGTCCCTTGCGGATTCATTCCAAGTCACTTGTCCCTCAGCACTTGTAATCTTAAGAGGTTTCAATTTTTTATATTTTCTAGACTTTTCCACAAGAACATGTCCGCTTGTTTTGCGCTCTTTCATGAATTTTCTTTTGACTTCTTAGTTGCACTCTTTACGTTTAGTTTTTTTTTTTTGAAAACACTCAACAACATACTTATGGTAAATTAAGCACACCAGCCTTCTTCTTCTGGTATAGCATTCTTCTATTCTTCTCTTAAAAACCGAAAAGGCGAGAAGGTAGGCAAATTAAATGACACTTTCGCGCGGTCACTGAGGGAAGAACACACTCCGTTTCCGTCGAAATAGACCGGAAATATCTAACCCACACAAACAACAAAGGAGTTATATGTTTAGTGAGAGGGGAGCATTTCCTTCTTTCTTCATCTGTCCCGGACCCCTTCAACCACAACAAAAAAAAAAAAAACAAAAAAAAACACTTCGCTGTTGTTCCTCACCCTCGGCCTTTCTTTCTTTGCATGCCCTGGGCTGTTCCTTCGCTTTTCCGATATATCTTCTTACACTCCCTTTCGCCCTTCGGTACCTTCCGCTCCCTGATAGGGATACCTCTCCCTTCTCCCTGGAACTTTTCGCCTTGCTTTCTCCGCCCCGCTGTCTGCTTTAAATATCTGATTCTGGTTACCTCCATTCTTCCCCTTATGGATCTTTGCTCGTTCATACCTCCCTCATCCCCTCTTCCCCCACCTTCCCCTTTTCGACGTATTCTCTCTCCCTACATTGGAGAAGGTCTCCCCTCTTTTTTGGAGCTAGAAACTTACTGAAGGGTCATATTTGAGAAGCATTTATTTCTTCTCTTCTCCCCATTCCAGCCACACACAAAAGCACGTACCTGCCAGATAGGCAGAATCATGCTACACTGCAGATATGAGCTTACGCCCCCGACACCCCCCCTACTTCACATCTGAGACATAAGACCAAGCTTTGGTTAGTAATG
The DNA here is from genome assembly GCA_016801955.1 of Conus betulinus. Taxonomy (NCBI): domain Eukaryota; kingdom Metazoa; phylum Mollusca; class Gastropoda; order Neogastropoda; family Conidae; genus Conus; species Conus betulinus. Next base: position 28,027 of record JADBJO010021786.1, read on the forward strand.
TCATATTCTCGTGTGCAGTCATATTGCACACCTAGCTGCTCTGTAAGTTGCTGAGCATGGTTCTTACGGGGGAATAACTTAGTCCTGGTGAGAATGTGATGTTTCAATATATCTATATATATATATATTATATATATATATATCCTTTTATAGATATAGAACATATTTTTAAAACAAGTGGTATAAAACAGGTTTTTTAAACCACTTGTTTTTAACAGATGTTGGCTCCCAAGGGGTTGGATCGCTTTTGTGGGGGTGGTTATTAAAACAACATCAGTCGTTTTAAAAAAACAAAAACACTATTCATTATTTTGTTATATAAATATAACATATAATGCTATACACAATAAAATATAGTATAATGAGTAACTATATAGTATATATATGTATCGGATTCTAGTGTAAAAATAGGATGTAGAGGAAGTTTATAAAAGTCAACAGATCTGATGTTCGGAGCGCATGATCATCTACCTCAGGGGGTATTTGGGTCGCCCCTGCCTGCTACTACGCCACAACCATCCTGACTGAGAGCCAGGCCCTCGAAACAGCGTCTGGATTGTGATGTTAAAACTTCTTTTTTACGCATCCTATTTTTGATAGGATATGTGGCTTACCCACCAGGTGAGCAATTTAAGAATTTTAATTACAAATGAGACTTTTAGCAGTATTCATGAACATATTATAATATAAAATCGTATCTGTATAATCTTAATATATCTATATATATATATATTAATAGACACTAAAATTAGGATTAAAAGGCCACAAGGAGTCTGTTAAAAAGTGCTCAACCCCAGTAGGGTACCACGCATAACAGCTTGAAAAATCAGGTTTGAAGGTTTTTTTATTAAAAACAATTTAAATAAATTTAAAAATTTGGTGTTTTTTAATAAGCATCCTTCATTGAAACCTATTTTAACGGGTATATATAGGG
>JADBJO010021787.1:0-28959 GCA_016801955.1 Conus betulinus
CATTAGCATGACTTTGTGTTTTACACTGTTCCGTGCCTTTTGTGTTATGCAAGAGTGCTTGTGACTTTGTGTTACACTGTCAGTAACTTTTGACTTTTGTGTTTGAGCATACTCACTGTGACTTTTGTGGGTACACTATCAGTTGTACTTTTTGTGGTTTGAACACTGTCATAGTTGTGACTTTTTTTTAACCTGTCAGTAGTTTGTGACCATTTGTGTTTTACCCCGTCCAATAGTGTGACCTTTGTGTTATGATAGCGCTGGTCCTTTTGGTCACAACTGGTCCAGTAGTGGTACTTTTGGTGTTTTTTACACTGATCAGTATGCCAATAACTCTGTGTTTACACTGTCCCCCAGTATTACTTTGTGTTACACTGTCCACCAGTAGTGTGACCTTTGTGTTATTAGAGTGCGGTGACTTGGTTTACACGCCAGTAGTTGACCTTATGTGTTATGGAGAGTGCTGTGAACTTGTGTTACACTGTCAGTAGTGTGACTTTGTTTTATGAAGAGTGCCTGGACTTTGCGTTCACACGTCTGGGGGCCTGTGTGTGTGTGTGCGGGTGTGTGTGTGCGTGGTGTTGGGTGTGGTTTTTTGTTTGTTTGGGTTTTTTTCCCTTCACTTTTTTATATAGTGTAAAGTTAATGGATATAAATATTATTATTATGCTTGTCCCCCCTTTTGCTTTTTCATTGGTCCTTCGGCCTGGATGGTATAAACAAAAAAAAACCTCTGTCCAACTGAATCCCCCATTCAACTGTTTTACTAACACATGTCCAAATATCTTTCTTGAATTTTAAATCATTGTGAATGGGATCATGACATGAAAGTGTATCTTAACAAAATCTTATGTTGAAAGAGGCGATAAAAATGTCTGAAAATTGACTTTTTTTTATCATCATGACATTCACTATCTTTAGCTTACAGATGAACTTAACACTTCAAACTCCCACAGAATTGCAGATGGATGAATAAGAAACATAGACTGTTACATAAATTACTTTCTAACCCCAGAGATTCTTGTTCCTTGTGCATCGTCTTTAGTAAACTTTTTCTATTTGTAAATCTTGTGTGAGCAAGAAGAGCAGACAATTTCTCATTAATTATGCTGTTTGACTGTTCATAATTTTACCACCAATTTTTCGATAACTTACAAGCAGTTTTTGCTTGACTCGAAAATGCCTCACATTGTCATGTTCACCATTTTAGTGATTACGACACCAATTGAAACTTGTATTGTTTGGTGTAAATCCAGAATATACGGACAAGACACTGTCCTTTGATTTTCAATCATCTTATTTGCGAAATTAACTATACACAACTGTAATTGCTAAATGCACAACCACATGTACAAAACCTCTGGTTACATTGTTGAAAGATCGATAGTACTTAGAAGCGTTTACATGGCAATGTACTAAATGGAACTGTGTGCACAATTTGAACAAACTGGGCTTTTGTACAGTTTGATGTCTCTATTAAGTTTGAATGTTAGAATCAAAATAGAACATATATATTTCATCTGTAGGATACCAGTAAACTACCACATTCACTCAAGATCTACTTCAATTGGTGTGTTTTGAAAATGGTTGAATAATTTGTGTATAATCATGCCTGTGTTTTTATTTTGTATGTGAATGCTAATGGACCACACCCTCATCCCCTTACATTGCCCCCATTCCCCCCCCCCCCCCCCCCCCCCAAGGTCAGGCCCTGGTCCCCCTTTTGTTTTGTGTTCAAGGATTTGTGATTGGTTTGATTGCCTTTTTTGTTATGTGTGTGTTTTGTCTTTTTTTTTTTTTGTAACAATTGTTATGAATTGTTTGAAAGGTATGTGTGTTTGGAAAATGATTGATATTAACAAAATGTTCATTAAAAGAATGCTGCCGAACTAAAAAGTGGTACACAAAAAAAACCAACAAAAGATTAGAAGAATAAAACACCAGCAGGTAATCTGTGAAGCAGGGAGATCTAAAGGAAAAACAGGAAAAAGAGAATGAGGGGCTAATCTGTGATCCTGAGAACAAAGACCAGAGAGAAGGAGGGTGAAGGAAGGAGCGGAGGAACTAAAAAGCAGCGATAACCAAAAAACTAATTAAAATTGATCAAAAAAATAATACAGTGGCCAGGGCTAATCATGTGATCCTGTAAAATAAACTTACATGCTTAACATAATAAGAACTGATGCTAGTGGCTAATCTGCTGATTCCCTACAAATCTTAATAGAATGGTGCCAAGTGCTAATCTTGTGATCCTAAAAACAATTCTAAATCATTTAGACCTGCGGAGAGGATGGAAGGGGGCACAGAATCTGGCAAACCTGGTAAAAGCAGTTTACCAGGATTGCTTTCCAAAATGCCAGGGTGGCCTGTTTGTTTAATGCACATGGTTGGCAACATCTTTAACTCCCCTACATAAAATGGGTGCTTCCTATAAACACTGCAGACAATCAAAAATCTGCACGAGTCCGTTTGATAGCCAGTTCCAGCATTGCAGTCTTTGAGTGTTGTGTGAAAGGTCCAGCTTTTCCACTTTCAGTACATGAAGTCAGGTTACAACCCACTTTTCCTCTGGCAATTTTTCGCAGCTCCAGCTGAGCTTTGGTGATGTCAGCCCTTGCATTGCTCTGTGAAACTTAAATTATTGACTTCAATTATCTATGTAAAATAATTACACACACAAACCACACCACAATTAAAGAAAAAAAAAACTATTATTTTTTCCCCACCAATGTACTGAAGGTGAGACCTTACTAAAGTGGGATGCACTTTAAACCTCATGCAGAGAGTTGGAGACTGCTACTGACGTGAACCCAGCTTCTGAAAACCTTAAACTGGCACAACAGAAATCAAACATCCACAGACAAACTAATCATGGACTTGTTTTAAGGCAAGGCAGCAGCCCTCAGGCTCGAAAACTGGGATGCAAGAATACAGAAACCAGATGGAAAATTACACTAAATGCGGACTGCATTATGTTCAACCAATTCTCCCCCCCCCCCTAAAAAAAAGCAGTTTCATTGTACAAAACCAAAGCTCTAACCACCAGTTTTTTCCAAGTACACCCAACCAAAAATATAAATTAATGTATCATAAACCATATCCCTATACTGCCTAAACACTGTCAGTGGCTTTTGGGTATTGAAAACAGAACATACAGGTTCAATTGGGAACTTTTTCCTCACATTTCCAATAGTTTCAACAGTTTGAACCTCTGGTGCTATTGAGTTACTTATGTAAAGTAGCTTTGTACACTGCTAGGCCAAGTAGGCGTCGTGTCAAGGCCGACTCAGCTCCACAGCATCTGAATGGCCATGTCACCAAAGCTGAACTTTTGTGAAATGTAAAATACATGCACTTTCCATCTGGCGTTTAACCTGTTACACTAGGAAACTGTTCAGGGTTTTGAAGTTTCCACCCCAAACAATACTCCCCCACATGTACGACAAGCGAACCCAACCTTCCTTTAACACCACGTTGAACATGACCACTAAAAGGCCTGCAGTTTTCTATGTTATAGCCATTTTTTTCACTCACAATGAACACTCTATCGTGAGACTGAGAGAATATAATAACTAGCCTACAGAGTCAAAATCCGTAACCCATATTTGTTTTTTCTTGCAATGGTTAGCACCGATTGCAGAGACAAATCGAAAACAGGCATTTCGGAAATTAACCAATAAATATCTAAACCATTTTCTTCGGGACAACTGCTATGATAACAGGATTGGAACAATCAAAAAGCGTCCTTCAATTATATCAAAAAGCTTTGATGTTATCATTTCAGTGCCAGAAATTTTTACTTCAAACAGATAAGGAAAAAGTATACACAGACAAGACACACAAACACACAACACACCAACACACCAACGCAACACACACTATCTCTCTCACAACACACACACATAACACAAACAAACAAAAATAAATACTTATTCAAAAACAAAAACAGATAGAAATTTACAACAGGCAATCTCTAAACTCTATGAAGACTGTTCAGTAATTACGCACATTACTGACCAAAAGCATATTTTGGCCTACAGAAAGTTACAACACAATACATAAGAGAAAGAAATTTAAAAATGAAGCCAAGTAAAACATTGCGACATTAGACATGTCTGACAGAACACCGCTTTTTGTGCTGGAATTTATGACCTCCTTTGGTTGTTATCAACTCTGGAATTGTTGCCAGTTTCAATTTTGAATCTGCCTTTGATCTAACATCACCTGGTAAAAATTATGCCCCTCATGTACACAAGTGAAAAAATTTGGTTGTGCAACCCAGTGATCTGTGCTCTCAAAATCAACTTTCCCCACAAAAAATCTCAATGAAGCACGATGAACCGTTCACATCAAATCTTATTGCTGAAGCTCACCACAAGAACGAAACAAATTCTGTCTATCCAACTGTTGTAATGCATTTTTTTGAGTTGCTTGTCCTCAGTTTTCCGTTTTTCCGCAAAAAATCTTCAAATCCTACAATAATGTTCCCCTTCATGCTTTGTTTTTTCTCAAGAACAGTCTTGTTTTTTTGATTTCCCCCTCTGTGTTCTGCTCAAATACTGAGTTTCTTGTCAGTCATCACCGACCTTTGCAGGCTCTTTTCGGGCTGTCAGACTCTCACATGTGCCCAAACCTGAAATGCGTACCAACCACTGAAAAACCCACATAACCAATATGATGGGCGACAAAAGGCTCATTATAACAACCACCTGAATATCACAGGCCCCCCAAACAACCAAGTCCAAAATTCAAATACAAGTGTCATTAAAGCCACATATAGAACATTCCCGCTTTGGAAAGCCATTTTTACCAAACTGCTCATGGACGCACAAGCAAAACAAAAGCATGCCTGTACATCACACACCCCACCATGGGTGGTCCTCGCATGCAGGCAACAAAAATGTAAACATGGGAAGATGGACTAACAAACGGCCAAGGGGAAACACTACTGAAGAAGCGATGAAAGATGCGGGGTGCGCAGAAAGAGAGGACAAAAAACAAGTTGATGACGGAAAGGAACAGTTGATGGAGGACAAGACTGACAGAAATGAACAATGAGGGGGCAACTGGTGCAAGAGGGAACAGATGAAAGACAGGAGTGTGACATAAGGAGCGATCAGACAGAAAGAACATGTCGGACAGATGAACGCTCTCTCGGAGCATGGCCAGAGAGGACGATAACATGGCCAATATGCACATTTATCCCCATTAGGAAAAGATATTATACTATCTGACCGAAAGAAAAGCTCAACCTATAATTCAAACAGCTTCTGTCCCGCAGTCAAGTCCAGTTCTCCTTTCTAACCGGCTCTAAATGAGGATACAGCCTATAACATCCAAGGTCAATATAACAGAAAATAATAACAGAAAGGAATAGTTTGCTGACGGAATTAGCCACAAACAAAAAAGAACAAAAGATGTGCTAGCAAGAGATGAAACAATAGACACACAATTTCCAGAAGATACTGATGGAAACAACACTTGTATCACAAAAGACACTTTGCTAGCATCCCAAGCAGCACAACCATATCAGCAACAAAAACTGAAAAATAAAGAGTTTGATACAATAAAAAACACTGATGAAAATTACTTTTCAAAAAATCATTTACAAACAGATGGTGTATTCTACTGCATAGCCATTTTTGACATTTTGCCTAAAGAGTTACACAATACAAGAGACAAGAAAATTAACGATGAAAGCAAAAACCTGGACCTAGGACAATGCTGACAGAAGACTGTTTATTTCCTTGCAATTTTACTGACTCCTTTGGTTGTTATCAACTCTGGAATTGTGTGGCAGTTTTTCATTTTGAATCTGTTTGATCAGAAACTCACCTGGTAAAATTAATGCTCAGGTTAAAGTAAAAAATTTGGTTTTTTCAAATGAGTGGTCTGCTCTCAAAATCACTTTAATCATCATCCAATCTTAATTACTGAAAGAATCAAAGACTGGAAACCAGTCAATTTCTGTCCCTACTGGTGGTATGCATGTTTTTTTGAGTGCTGCTCAGTTTTCCTCATCAAAAGTCTCAAATTCTGTGGCCCCTTCATGCTTTGCTCTCAAGACAGTCTCGGTTTTGAATTTCCCCTCCATGTCTGCTCAAATACTGAGTTCTTGTCAGTCATCACCGACCTTGCAGGCCTCTTTTCGGGGCTGTCAGACTCTCACATGTGCAAAAGTGAATGTACAATCATGAAAAAAACAACACATTTATGATGGCAAAAGGATCATTAAACGAAACGCTGAATTTTATAACAAAAATATCAAGAGTAAAAATTCAAATGCATGGTGATCATTAAAGATATAAAAGCATCCCACTTGGAAAATTTTACCCTGACATACCGAAAACTGCTCATGGACTACAAGCAAACACAAAAAGCATGCATGTACATTCACACACAACCACATGCGTGCGGTGCTCACGTGCAGGCAAAAATGAACCATGGGAGATTGGAATTAAGCCAGCAAGGGGATAACACTACTGAACTGAAGTGATTGAAGATGCTGGGGGCAGAAAGAGAGATGACAAAAAAGTTGATTGATGGAAAGGAACAGTGATGGAGACAAGACGACAGAAATGAAAATGATGGCAAACTGAGTTGACAAAGACGGAACAGATAAAGACAGGAGTGCAACATAAAGGAGATTCCAGACAGAAAAAAACATGTCGGACAGATGAGAGTCTCTGAGATGGCCAGAGGAAGATAACATGGCAACTGATGCACATTTATCCCCATTTAGAAAAGATAATTTAGTAACTAATGACACAAAAGAAGCTCAACCTATAATTCAAACAGCTTCTGTCTGTCAATCAATTCTCCTTTCTAACCGGGCTAAATGAGGAGACAGCCTATAACATAAAGGTCAATATAGAACAGAAAATAACGAAAGGAAGAGTTGATGGGATTTAGAAAAAAAAGAACCAAAAAGATGTGATAGAAGAGATGAAAATATTGACACAATTTCCAGAAGATGATGTCCCTGGGTCCACCATTTACAACAGTGTTGATGCTGCCTGGGTCACCAATTTACAACCAGTGTTGATGATGTCTGGGTCCCACTTACAACAGTGTTGATGATTCCTGAGTCACCATTTACAATAGTTGTTGATGAATGTCTGGGTCAGCACTTACAGAACAGTGTTGATGATGGTCTGGGTCACCACCTTACAACGTGTTGATGATTCCTGGGTCACCATTTACAGCTGTGGATGATGTCTGGGTCACCACCACTTGGACAACAGCGTTGGATGATGTCTTGGTTACCCATTACATAGGGTGTGTTGTTGTCTGGGTCACCATTTACAGCTGTTGATGATGTCTGGTCACCATTTACAACAGTTGTTGATGATGTCTGGGTCAGCCATTTACAATGTAGTGTTGGATGATGTCTGGGGTCACCATTTACAAACGGTGTTGATGTTTCTGGGTCACCAGTTTACAACAGTGTTGATGTCTGGGTCACCATTTACAACAGTGTTGATGATGTCTGCAAAGTCTTGATGTTCACCATTTACAACAGTGTTGCTGGGGTCTGTGCGGTCACCATTTACAAGTGTTGATGATGTCTGGGTCACCGTTTACTGGGTCACATTGTTGATGTCTGGGTCCCCATTTACACAGTGTTTGATGATGGTCTGGGGTCACCATTTACAACAGGTGTTGATGATGTCTGGATCACTGTCTACATTGTTGGACGGTCGCCTGTACAACTGCAGAGTACCGATGCATGAGTCTCTGTCTACTGCAATGCTGATGACCTACAGCTGGGCGCCACACTGTCTTAGGCATCAGTGGGTCCTCATGGTGGTTAGTGTGGGTGGTGTTTGCTTGCCCACCCCCCAGCCCTCCCACTGCACAAACCATGGGGGCAGAAAGATGTAGTCCGACTGTGTGCCCATGTTTGTCAACTGAACGTCGTGTCCTGGACTCCACTCCATCAGAGTACACCTGCCTGTTACATACGCACTCCATCAGGTACACCTGTCTGTCACATACACACACCCATCAGCTCCACGTGACTGTCACAATACACCATTCCATCAGCTCCACGGGACTGTCTTAGCCCACATACACACTTCCATCAGCTCCACCTGCCTGTCACATACACACTCCATCAGCTTCCACGTGACTGTCACATACAACACTCCATCAGGTAAACCTGCCTGTCACATACATACACCCATCAGCTCCACGTGACTGTCACATACACACTCCATCATCCCTCCACGTGACTGTAAACATACACACTCCATCATCAGCTCCACGTGACTGTCACATACACACATCCATCAGGTACACCTGCCTGTCACATACACACTCCATGAGCTCCACGTGAACTGTCACATACACACTCCATCAGCTCCACCTGCCTGTCCACAACACATACCATCAGGTGCACCTGTCTGTCACATATACACTCCCATCAGATGCACCTGCTTGTCACATACACACTCCATCACGGTGCAACCTGTCTGTCACATACACACTCACATCTACAACCTGCCTGTCACACACACTCCATCACTACACCTGCCTGTCAACACACACTCCCCTCAGTTACACCTGCCTGTCACAACACACTCCATCAGCTCCACCTGCCTGTCACAACACACCTCCATCAGGTGCACCTGTCTGTCACATACACACTCTCATAGGTGCACCTGTCTGTCACATGCCGCACTCCATCAGCTACACCTGCCTGTCAAAACACACTCCAGCTACACCAATTCTCCGGTCACAACACACACTCCATCAGTTACACCTGTCTGTCACATACACACATCCATCAGCTACACCTGCCTGTCACACCACACTCCATCAGTACACACTGCCTGTCACTACACACTCCATCAGCTCCACCTGCCTGTCACAACACACAGGTCTCCATCAGTGCACCTGTCTGTCACATACACACTCCATCAGGTGCACCTGTCTGTCACAACACACTCCATCAGCTACACCTGCCTGTCCACAAACACACTCCATCAGCTACAACCTGCCTGTCCACAGTACATTTCCCCCATCAGCTACACCTGCCTGTCACAACACTCTCCCACTCTCCAGCTACACCTGTCTATCCTGGTCACAACACACTCCACCAGCTACACCTGCCTGTCCACAACAACAATCCATCAGCTACACCTGCCTGTCACAAACACTCTCCATCAGCTACACGCCTGCCTGTCACAACACACTCCATACAGCTACACCTGTCTGTCACAACACACCCCATCAGGTACACCTGCCTGTCACAGTACATTCCATCAGGTACACCTGTCTGTCACAGTACATTCCATCACTACACCTGCCTGTCACACACACACTCCACCATTACACCTGCCTGTCACAACACTCTTCCATCAGCTACACGCCTGTCCTAACACACTCCACCAGTTACACCTGCCTTGTCAACACTCTCCATCAGCTACACCTGCCTGTCACAACACTCTCCAGCTACACCTGCCTGTCACAACACACTCCATCAGCTACACCTGCCTGTCACAACACTCTCCATCAGCTACACCTGCCTGTCACAACACACTCCTCAGCTACCACCTGCCTGTCACAACACTCCAGCTACACCTGCCTGTCACATACACACTCCATGAGCTACACCTGCTGTCACAACACTCTCCAGCTACACCTGCCTGTCACATACACACTCCATGAGCTCCACGTGTGACTGTCACATACACTCCATCAGCTCCACCTGCCTGTCCATACACATACCATCAGGTGCACCTGGTCTGTCACATATACACTCCATCTATGCACCTGCCTGTCACATACACACTCCATCAGCTGCCACCTGCCTGTCACTACCACTCCATCAGTGCACCCACTCCCTCCTTGTCACATACACACTCCCATCAGCTACACCTGCCTGTCACACACACTCCATCAGCTACACCTGCCTGTCACAATACACACTCCATCAGGTACACCTGCCTGTCACACACACTCCATCAGCTGTCACCTTCCTGTCCACAACACCTCCATCAGCTCCACCTGCCTGTCACACACACTCCATCAGCTACACCTCCCTGTCAAACACACTCCAGGTACACTGCCTGTCACAACACCTACCATCACTCCACCTGTCCCCTGTCACATACACACTCCATCAGCTCCACCTGCCTGCACCTGTGCACCTGTCTGTCACAATACACACTCCATCAGGTACACCTGTCTGGTCACATACACACTCCATCAGGTGCACCTGTCTGTCCACATACACCCTCCACAGGTGCACCTGTCTGTCACATACGCCTACCCATCACTACACCTGTCTGTCAAAACACACTCCAGCTACACCTGCCTGTCACAACACACTCCATCAGTTACACCTGTCTGTCACATACACACTCCATCAGCTACACCTGCCTGTCACACACCACTCCATCATTACACCTGTTCCTGTCACTACACACTCCATCAGCTCACACCTGCCTGTCACAACACACTCCATCAGGTGCACCTGTCTGTCACATACACACTCCATCAGGTACACCTTCTGTCACAACACACTCCATCAGCTACACCTGCCTGTCACAACACACTCCATCATCAGCTACACCTGCCTGTCACAACACAATCCATCAGCTACACCTGCCTGTCACAACACTCCTCCATCAGCTACACACCTGCCTGTCACAACACACTCCATCACTACACCTGTCTGTCACAACACACCCATCAGGTACACCTGCCTGTCACAGTACATTCCCATCAGGTACACCTGCCTGTCACAGTACATTCCCATCAGCTACACCTGCCTGTCACAACACTCTCCATCAGACCTGCCTGTCACAACACACTCCACCAGTTACCCTGCCTGTCACAAAACTCTCTCCATCAGCTACACCTGCCTGTCACACACACACTCCATCAGCTACACCTGCCTGTCACACACACTCTCCAGCTACACCTGCCTGTCAACACTCTCCATCAGCTATACCACCTGTCATAACACACTCCACCAGTTACACCTGCCTGTCACAACACTCTCCACCAGTTACACCTGCCTGTCACAACACTCTGCATCAGCTCCACCTGCCTGTCACAACACACTCCATCAGCTACACCTGCCTGTCACACAACACTCCATCAGCTACACCTGCCTGTCACAACACTCTCCATCAGCTACACCTGCCTGTCACACAACACTCTCCATCAGCTACACCTGCCTGTCACAACACACTCCATCAGCTACACCTGCCTGTCACAACACATCCATCAGCTACACCTGCCTGTCACAACACACTCCATCAGCTACACCTGCCTATCACAACAGAATCTGTAGATACACACTGGCTGCCCAATCCTGTGTACACCACAAGTACACAATGCCTTTCACATACAATCTGTAGTGTAGATACACAAGCTGCCCAGTACACCCTGTGCATGTCACAAGTAATGCACATATATGCACACCTCGTAAAATGAAAAGGGAATGTGCTAGATCATATCTTAATTTCTAGATTGCCTGTGTATGAGAGCCTGTGTTACAAAGTTGGCTTGAGTACTAAGATTCTAAAAAGGTGAATGAGTGTTGGCCCGACTCAATGAGATGTAACAACTTTTAATGCTGCTCTGTGTGCCATCTATCTGTTTTCATATCAATGCATTTTTTTTTTCTTCAGAAATGAAAGACCATTGGAGTATTCTTGCTACAACAATGGTTAAAGAAAAGAGTTGCAAGTAAACTTCCCAGTTTTTTTTTAAATTTCAGCAAGATCTGGAAGAAGAGAAAGTGGCAGAGGAGGAGGGGGGGGGTCTTCGTTTTTGTTTTTACTATTTGCTTTTGTGAGGCAGACAGCACTCTTGACTGGATCTGTTTTTCTTTGCAGCAGCTGTTTTTCATCTTGTCAAGAGTGGCAGCACATCTCGGGAGACTGAGGTGGGGGAGGGGCCAATTGACTCTCTCCACAATTGTGCAATCTTTGTTGGTGGATTCCCCATTCTTATCTGAGTAATGATATACAGTTGCTGCTGTGGCTGCTGATGATGGGAGAGAAAGACAGAGCAAGTGTTTGAGAGAGAGAGAGAGAGAGAGTGTGCGTGTGTGTAAATGTGTGTGTGTGAATGAGTGTGTGTGTGTGTGTGTGTGTGTGTAAATGTGTGTTTTGTGTGTGTGTGTGTGTGTGCGCGCGTATGTGTGTATGTCAGAAGCCAGCAGTTGAACATGAGCTCTGCTCCACTGTGATAAGTAGCCAGCCTCCCAGCCAACCACTTGCCATGAATGTCGCACATAAAACATAGCTGGCTGTCACTGATACCTGGCAGACCTCTCTCTGCCTCCCTTAATCAGACTGCTTGCCACTTATTGCATTTCACTTTTTGGTCATGTTTCCTGCAGAGGAATACATCATAAAAAATAAAATGAGTTGGAAGAAACTTAAGAAGGTACCCACCAGTGTTGTTTATATACAATGAACACTCAGAATATCTACAATTGTAAGCACATGTGGTCATTTACAAGCAATAACTGGGGTCATTCACACAATGACCTCAGGCCATACATATGTACATGTGTGGCATAATCCACAGTGTATGTATCCGAGGTCATCGACATAAAAAAAAAAAAACATCCATGAGATCATTTGCATACTATTATATACCTGGGGTAACTTACACGGCTGTAAAATGCAAACTAGAGAAATTTACAAGTGCGGTTGGAGTCATCTGCAGTGTATACTTAATGGGGTCATGCACACCTAGGGTCATCCATACACAGTTACACATCTGGGGTTGTACACACAGTGTACACAACTGGGATCATCCACACACTGTACACACCTGGGGTCATCCACACACTGTACACACCTGGGGTCATCCACACACAGTGTACACCAACTGGGGTCATCCACACACTGTACACACCTGGGGTTATCCCACACACAGTGTACACACCTGAGGTCATCTGCACACAGCATACACACCTGGGGTCATCCACACAAAGTGTACATGCATAGAATCATCCACACAATGTCCACACCTGGGGTCATCCACACACAGTGTACACACCTGGGGGTCATCCACACACATTACACACCTGGGGTCATCCATACACAGTGTACACACCTGGGATCATCCACACAGTGTACACACCTGAGGTCATCCAAACGCAGTGTACACACCTGAGGTCATCCCCACAGTGTACATGCATGGGATCATCCACACTGTACACACCTGGGGTCATCCACATACAGTGTACATACCTAGGGTCATCTATACAGTGTACATGCATGGGATCATTCACACAGTGTACACACCTGGGGGTCATCCATAGACAGTGTACATATATGGGATCATCCACACAGTGTACACACCTGGGGTCACACACACAGTGTACACTCCTGGGGTCATCCACACACACTACATGCATGGGGTCATCCACACACAGCGTACATGCATGGGATCATCAACACAGTGTACACACCTGGGGTCATCTACACACAGTGTACACACCTGGGGTGATCCACACAGTGCATACATCTGGGATCATCCACACACAGTGTACACACCTGGGGTCATCCATACAGTGTACACACCTGGGGTCATCCACACAGTAGACATGCATAGGGTCATCCACACAGTGTACACACCTGGGGTCTCCATACAGTGTACACACCTGGGGTCATCCCACACAGTGTACACACCTGGGGTCATCCACACAGTAGACACGCATAGGGTCATCCACACAGTGTACACACCTGTGGTTATCTACACACACAGTGTATACACCTGGGGTCATCCACACAGTGCCTACACCTGGGGTCATCCACACACTGTGTACACACCTGGGGTCATCCATACAGTGTACACACCTGAGGTCATCCACACAGTAGACATGCATAGGGGTCATCCATACAGTGTCACACCTGGGGTCATCTACACACAGTGTATACACCTGGGGTCATCCACACAGTGCACACACACCTTTGGTCATCCACACACAGTGTACACACACCTGAGGTCATCCATACAGTGTGTACACACCTGGGGTCATCCACACACAGTGTACACACCTGGGGTCATCCACATAGTGTACATACCTGGGGGTCATACACACAGTGTACACACCTGAGGTCATCCACACACAGCATACACACCTGGGGTCATCCACACACAGTGTACATGCATAGAATCATCCACACGATGTACACACCTGGGGTCATCCACACACAGTGTACACACCTGGGGATCATCCACACAGTGTACACACCTGGGGTCATCCCCACACAGTGTACACACCTGGGATCATCCACACAGTGTACACACCTGGGGTCATCCAAACGCAGTGTACACACCTGCGGTCATCCACACAGTGTACATGCATGGGATCATCCACACTGTACACACCTGGGGTCATCCACATACAGTGTACACACCTGGGGTCATCTATACAGTGTACATGCATGGGATCATTCACACAGTGTACACACCTGGGGTCATCCACACACAGTGTACACACCTGGGGGTCATCCACACAGTGTACATGCATGGGATCATCCACACAGTGTACACAACTGGGGTCATCCACACAGTGTACACACCTGGAATCTCCACATACAGTTTTCCCACCTGGGGTCAAATCTTAAATAAATGTCAGCGAACCGCCCAGAGAAACGTGGACAAACGAGTCACAAGACAAACCACAACGTGTTTCGACCTCTTAGCTCTTCTTCAGGTGCAACAAACATGAAACAAATAACGAAAATGCACTTAGCTTTGATCGCTTCTGTGTTCAGCGATCTGGGGTCATTTACATGCAGTGTATACACCTGGGGTCATCCACACACAGTGTACACACCCGTGGTCATCCCCACAGTGTCCACACCAGGGGTCATCCGCACAGTGTACACACCTGGGGTCTCCACACATAGTGTACATACCTGGGGGTCATCCACACACAGTGTACACACCTGGGGTCATCCCCACAGTGTCCACACCAGGGGTCATCCACACAGTGTACACACCTGGGGTCTCCACACATAGTGTACATACCTGAGGGGTCATCCCCACAGTTACACACCTGAGGTCATCCACATGCAGTGTACACACCTGGGGGTCATCCACTCACAGTGTACACACCTGGGGTCATCCACACAGTGTACACACCTGGGGTCATTCACACAGTGTACACACCTGGGGTCATTCACACACACTGTACACACCTGGGGTCATCCACACAGTGTACACACCTGGGGTCATCCACACAGTGTACACACCTGGGGTCATCCACACAGTGTACACACCTGGGGTCATCCACACAGTGTACACACCTGGGGTCTTCACACACAGTGTACATATCTGGAGTTATCCACACACACACAGTGACACATGTGGAGTCATCCACTCACAGTGCACACACCTGGAGTCAACCACACTGTTACACACCTGGGTCATCCCTCACAGTGTACACACCTGAAATCATCCACACAGTGTACACACCTGGGGTCATCCACACACAGTGTACACACCTAGGGTCATCCACACGCAGTATACACATCTGGGGTCATCTATGCAGTGTACACACTGGGGTCATCCACTCACAGTGTAAACACCTGGGATCATCCACTCACAGTGTACACACCTGGGATCATCCACACACTGTATATACCTGGGGTCATCCACACAGTGTACACATCTGGGATCATCTATGCAGTGTACACACCTAGGGTCATCCACATGCAGTGTACACACCTGGGGTCATCCACACAAAGTGTACACATCTGGGGTCATCCACACAGTGTACACACTTGGGGTTAACTAACACACAGTGTACACACCTGGGGGTCATCCACACAGTGTACACACCTGGAGTCATCCACACAGTGTACACACCTGAGGTCATCCACACACAGTGTACATACCTGGGGTCATCCACACACACAGTGTACACACCTGGGGTCATCCACTTGTACACACCTGAGGTCATCCACAAAGTGTACACACCTGCGCTCATCCACACTCAGTGTACACATCTGGGGTCATCCACACAGTGTATACACCTGGGGTCATCCATACAGCGTACATACCTGCGGTCATCCACACTGTGTACACACCTGCGGTCATCCACACTCAGTGTACACACCTGGGGTCACTCACACAGTGTATACACCTGGGGTCATCCATACAGTGTACATACCTGCGGTCATCCACACTGTGTACACACCTGGGTCATTCACACACAGTGTACATACCCTGGGGTCATCCACACAGTGTACACACCTGCGGTCATCCACACAGTGTGCATACCTGGGGGTCATCCACACACTGTACACACCTGGGGTCATCCACACAGTGTACACATCTGCGGTCATCCACACAGTGTACACACCTGCGTCATCCACACAGTGTACACACCTGCGGTCATCCACACAGTGTACACACCTGGGGTCATCCACACAGTGTACACACCTGCGATCATCCACACAGTGTACACAACTGGGATCATCCACACTGTGTACACACTTGGGGTCATCCACACAGTGTACACACCTGCGGTCATCCACACAGTGTACACACCTGGGGTCCTCCACACAGTGTACACACCTGCGGTTATCCACACAGTGTACACATCTGGGGTCATCCACACTGTGTACACACCTGGGGTCATCCACACAGTGTACACACCTGGGGTTATCCATACACAGTGTACATACCTGGGGTCATCCACACAGTGTACAAACATGGATCATCCACACTGTGTACACACAGGGGGTCATCCACACAGCGTACACACCTGCGGTCATCCACAGAGTATACACCTGGGATCTTCCACACTCTGTACACAACTGGGGTCATCCACACAGTGTATACACTTGTAGTCATGCACACACAGTGTACATACCTGGGGGTCATCCACACAGTGTACACGCATGGGATCATCCACACACACAGTGTACACACAGGGGGTCATCCACAGTCTACATACCTGGGGTCATCCACACTGTGAACACACAGGGGGTCATCCATACAGTGTACACAACTGGAGTCATCCACACACAGTTACACACCTGGGGTCACCCACACAGTGTACACAACTGGGGTCATCCACACTGAACACACAGGGGGTCATTCACACAGTGTACACAACTGGAATCATCCACACACCCAGTTACACACCGGGGGTCATATACACAGTACACACATACCTGGGGGTTCTCACACACTGGACACACCTTGGGTCATCCATAGACAGTGCATATCTTGGGTAATCCACACCCCACACAAACCATGGGGGTCATACACATGCACGGCGTAACACACCTGGGGTGAGCTACGCGGTACACATACTGGGATCATCCACAGTCACCGAGCGTTTTGATGAAAGACAGCAGGTGGTCCATGAAGTTGAAACAGACGTTGGGCCGCCAGCCATCGTGTACATCCTGAAAAACAGGCACCCACAAGTGTTGTTCTACTTTGTTCTATACCCACCATATTCAGTGGTAGCAGAGATACACAAATGTATACACTCTCCTTTTCCAGACCTAACCATATTCTGTGTTAATTTAGTTGCAGCTATCTTGAGCTAAAGAGTTTTGTCCCTAAAAATGAAAGATGTCAACAACAAAAAATTAAAACAGAGATGAACTCAGCAGAAAATACTTCAAGGGAAAAGTGACCACTGCCATGGTGTCACTGATTTTCTCCTATCATTGATGTGTTTGCAACTAGTGGAATCTTCTCCAGTAATATTATTTCATCATTATCATTGGAGAAGTGCTTACAAAGTAAGCAACAACTAAAATTTAAATGTAAATCAAGGGAAATACACGACTTAGCTCAGTGAAGAAAAGAGCCACTTCAAACAACACCCAAGCAAGCATGCAAACACACACACATGCACACACAAACACACACACACACACACACACACACACATGTGAGCACGGTCAAGCACCACACACACACACACACACACACACACACACACGCACACACACACACGCACGTACACACTCACACAAACACATGCACACACAGCATGCAAACAGACATGCACCAAAGATGACCTTTACGTGGGAAGGGATGTCCTGAGTGGAGAATTTCTGCAGGTTATGTACCCACGCCCTCGTCATCCCGGAAACCACTCACTATCACCTTGATCCCCAACAGAAAGCTTTGGGCCCACCACTTCAACAACTTGAATCTGTCTTACACACACACACACACACACACACACACACACTGACTGACTGAAAAACCCATTTCTTGCTATTTTTAACCATTATCAACATGTCACAACATTCATTTCAATCATCAGATATCAGAAAAATGTCGTCAACATGTAACAATAATCAACATGTAACAATAATCTTAAGTTAATATGAACGAAGAATCCTGCCCATAGACAGAAAAAGAAATGGGGGAGAGAGAGAGAGAGAGAAAAAAAAATCATGAAAGAAAATCTTTGGTTTGCGCAGTCTGCAAGTGCACATTCTGTGATTCTCCATCAGTCATGGTGGCCGTGACGATGTGAGTGTGCTAACATGCATTTATGTACATCGGCACAGCATCATATATGTAAGAATGTAATGTGTTCCCGAAATTCTTGAAAATCACAGTTTGTTCCTGATTTTGAAATCTTCTGTTCCTGGGGGAAAGGTTTTGAGGTTAACGTGCACAAATGAACTGTTCGGTGGTGTATATAGACTGTGTGTTTATATATGCGACATTTTGTCCAAGTGTGTGTGTGTGTGTGTGTGTGTGTGTGTGTGTGTGTGTGTGTGCATGTCCTTCGTTAATTTTAGATAAACAATCAAACAACAGTGAATCTACACCAAGACGGTAACAACTAAATAAAAATAAGGCAGAATTCCAAATGTTACCGATGATGGTCAGATAATATGTGACTAAACATGAACAAGGCCACAATCGTGATCATTGCATTCAACCTGAAGCCATGACTGTGGTGCCTCATGCTTCGAGAGGTAACAGCAACCATATGTTAGAACAAACACAGAGCTTGGATGCAAATATTCAAGAAACCTGTCAGATCTCAGAATGTGTGGGACATGCCATACCTATGGCATAAGAAAAAGAAACTCGACTCCAAAGTAATTCATGTCATTTTTTTTCAGATAAAAGGCACACAAACACACACACCTTGATCTGGTTAATCAGTCGTATTACTTTTTCTTTCTTTTACTGAGCATTTAAAAACTTCAACGACTTGAAAAAAAAAAGGGGGGGGTGGGGGTGGGGAGAGGGAAGTGGCCAGAGTGGGGAAAAAGCAGTTCAACCACTTACATGGAATCTTATCAAAATCAAGCAAAATTTCCTATTGGTGTATCAAATCATAGTAGTTTGCTTGTCCGCTGAACGCAGGTTTTCAACAATCTGTACCAGTTTCATAAATCATCTGGACCTTTCACAACCAGATCAGAGCAGTAAAAGTACAAGCACATTGTTGGTATTAAAAGCGACATCAACAGAGGGGAGAGAACTTTGCTGTCTGCTGCACCAAGTGAACAGGTTTGTATTTCAATTTGAAAATCAACTTTTTGTGGCGAGTTGTTAGTGTTCTGCCTGGTTCTGAAATTAACTAAGTCAGTCCTGTCACCTTCTCATTTACTTCAGGCACTAGAAACAATGGGTGCACATCTTCATCTTTCATAATTCATAGCCCAGCTCACAACAAAGCATGCAACCCAAAAGCAGCACAGCTGTCCTGCTATCATCCCACCTCTCCCCATGACTTCAAAGGCATGTCACTTTGCAAGGGCTTATAAGTGAATAAAGAATCATAAACATGAAAGAGCCATCAATACTGTTGATGTCAGCTGTTTTCATTTCAGATAACTCCCCACTCATGTTTCTTAGTGTCTATTTTGATACCAAGTCCTAGCGTTCTGGAATATCTTGATATTTATTGTGGTGACAGTTGAGTCTAAGAATCAAGCTAGATATCAGCTTTTTCGTACCTCAGTTTGAGTTCATCCCACGATTTTTGCTTTCCTGACAATAAGACAAGTTTGTTCTTCATAAAATGGATTGTTCAGTGTATAAATGGCCGTGACTTTCTGACAGCACTAGCCAATAGCAAAATACAGCAGCTTGCTTGCTTGTTTCCTTTTTTTTTTTAACTTGTAGATTTGTATCAGGATATGTGATGTTTTCAACTCACCTCTCAAAGTTGTGCCTCTGTTGGGGGGACTGCATGATGCGTGACGTTTTCAACTCGATGTACTTGTTGTCCCCTGGGATACTGCTGTCCCATGCATCCACCTCTCCCCCATACACTGCAAAAACCTGTCTTTTGTGGAACTTATATCAACAATCTACATCCACACTCTGCATCTGAGAGATGTGTGCTATATCACAGACAACAACATGCAAATAATACATTATTATACAAGACAAACCTTCTAACACACACACACAGAGAATTACCAAACATAATCTACTATACTAAAACATTATGTTAAACAAAAATTAAGTGTAGGCAATATTCAAAATGTATATCCTATATATGTTGTACCTTCATTTCACATAAAGGTCATATATGAACATCAACTGCATTGAGCTATGATGTGCAAAACTGTTTGTGCATAGTACACCATCGTACAAGTGAGAAAAATGTGGTTTGCTCTTAACTCTACAGACTATCACAACATTATGATGTGCAAAACCTGATGTACAAAGTACACCATTGTATCCAGTGAGAAAAATGTGTTCCCATCAATTCTACAAAGTATTAGAATCTTGGCACTGTATAGACACTGAAAACAATGATGGCTACGTTCTGTCCCCGTCCTGAACCAATCCTGAATGAAAGGGATGGGCTGGCGTTACATTATCATTTGCTTCCTTTCTTGGCTTGAAAGTTCCCATTAAGTAGTTTTAGGAAGGCAGCAGAGACTAACAATCCTGAGTCTGTACTAAAGGCTGACAATCTTACCTAAAGAATGGGAGTGGAGACGTGAGCGAACAACACTGCAGAATCCTTCATTGTTGTTGACTGGTCTCTCTGTATCTGGTCTGCCTCCCTCCTTTTCTGCCATTCCATTGTTTCATTGACATTATCACACAGAAATGTAAAACACACACACACACACACACACACACATGCAGACATACACAGACTTAGCATGCGTGCACACACACACAACACACACACACACACACACACACACACACACACACACACAACACACACTAACACACACACTACTAACACACACACTAAACACGCACATGTCAGTAATAGTGGAACTGACATTTTTCTTGGGCTACAATTAAACAGTTGATGGTTACTTCTACCAAGAATATACCTGTACCCACCATACTTCAGTGACAACTGATCCTATATATGCCCCTATCTGCCAGTCGTAGGTGAGTCTACATTCCATTTTTCACATGGGTTATTTGGAAACCATTAAGCTTTATGATGCACCATCTTGAGCCATCTATTCAAGCTCTTATGGATGCTATTTTCAATGTACTTTGATCTGAATTCCAAAAAGGTTTCTTTACTTGTCCCAGCACAGGCACTCCACAAAGGGCAGCTGGTGTCAAGTCAAATTGACTTATTGAGGCAATCCACCCAGACAAAACACTGCACTGCTAGGAAGCCCCTACAGCGGAGCTCTGTAATGCCTGTTCTGATCCAGCATATACAGGACACCATCTACTGGGCCATCTACTGACAACAATAAAATCCTAGTCACACAGCCAGCATGAGTAAGCTGCAGCCTCCAAGGGGTGTCACCATTGCTGTCCAGTGTCAGTCTCCTGAACTCCCCCATACAAGTGACTTCTGCGCAAACTCACCATGAGCACAGGCGCAGAAAGGACATGGAAACTCGGGTCACTCACCATGGGTGCATGGCATCTACAGCGAAATTTCATGACTTTGTCTATAATGTATCATACTACATATCACCTGAAAATTATTTTGTTTTGTGCAAAACAAAGAAATAATTAAACAATAAATATACAGTACGTCGTGGGTGTGATCACACCCATACTCTCAAAAAGAACAAACCTTGCGTGCTGTACGTCGTGGGTGTGAGGCCACCCATACTTACAAAGAAGAAACCGTTCGCGCCATATGTTGTGGATATAAATAGACACTAAATATACAGTACGTCATGGGTGTGACTACACCCATACTCTCAAAGAACAAACTTTGCGCGCTGTACGTCGTGGGTGTGAGGCCACCCATACTTACAATGAAAAAAAAACGTTCGCGCCATATGTTGTTGGTGTGACGTCATGCGTGCTTGCCGGCTAGAGACAGAGAGAGACGCGTGAATCACATCCCAGTTCAAGTCTGCGGTAAGTTTTATTACTATCAGTTATTACATTAGATTGATTTATCTACAACAATTCCGAGTGATTTGTTTTCCTTAGAAAAGAGAATCACTGGGGGAGAACTGATTGATAATGCTTTTTTTTTTTTTTTTTTTGATTATTGTATGTCTGAAATCCATTGATCTAAAATCTATTTCTGCAGTACTGATTATAGTATAAAGTTAGGGCGCGAGTATGATATCCATGCACACACCCAATTACATCGTTTTTACAAAAACCTGGAATGCCAAAATATCGGCCATGGGAAATAGGGGGACTTGTAGGAAAAATGGAAGGAGAAAAAAGGCCACGCCCACACCCACATGCACACACATCAATCACATGTGCATACAGCACACACAAGTAGCAAACAAGACTATCATCTTGCAGGCACAACTGATTCACAATACACTTGTAAACGCATGCAAATGGAATTGTACATGCAAGTTTGCTGAAGGAAAAGTCAAAGTTGCTTTACGAGCAGATGTGGGGTTACTGTACACCCATGATGTACGGCAAGGGATTAGCTCTTACTCACAAACCATGGGTTACTGTACACCCACAACGTACGGCAAAGGATTAGTTTCTATACAGAAACCATGGGTTACTGTACACCCCGCGCGGCGTACGGCGAGGGATTAGTTTCTATACAGAAACCATGGGTTACTGTACACCCACGGCGTACGGCGAGGGGGATGCTATATATAGCCCCCATTCTGATCTCAGACTACATGACAAAGCAATAAACTATGCTTCCTTTCATGGTATATCCGACGACATCTGCTGAGTTGGTCAGAAAATTTTAGTAACACTCTCTCAGACACATCCATTAAGTACACGAGACTTGACTGTGAGGTCTCAATCTCCCCAGTTGAGCCCATAGCAAACTCTAATCTGGGTGGATAGAGCTGGTCCATGCCAAAATATCCCACCAAATAAATGACTCTGGTAGGGAATCAAACTCACAACCTCCCCCAGCCCTGAATCTGCAACATAAACCACTGCAGGTCACAATGGTTGGTTTACTTCCTTATCTTTTCTATATCTTCTTCCCCCTCTCCCCTCCCCTTCCCCATCCCCCCTGTGGTTCTGATGTGTGTGCATTACATGTGGACTGTGTGTGTGTGCAGCATGTTGTGTGAAGAAAGAGAAAAAAAAAAAAAGACCTGTACCTGCCGTGACATACTGTTCAAATCTTTCCATCCCCAGTAGCTCATCTCCTTCTGACGGGGAGTCATCTGCTCCTCCTGCTCTTCTTCCTCTCTGTTTCAAACTCACAGAGAAAGTATGTTCCATGGAACCTGGTGACGGCGATCTTCCAGTCATCCCGACGTTCGTAAGGTTGTGCACAGCATTTTTGGTCAGCAAGCCCCGCCAACAACACAAAGTCTGTATGGAGGGCTGCAATGAAAAAAAAGATCACTATTGCCATATATTGTTATTCACTACATTAATTCCATAGGGGAAGAAACATGCAATATATGCTTGACCATCCTTTTGATCAAACTGAGAGCATCAAGCAATGCGTACTCCAGACTGAGCAAATCTGAAGGACGAAATGCAGAGAATTGTCGTAACACATTACCTAAAATATATTTCTGTTACAACAGTGTTGGGAGTGTGTAAGCAGTGTGCACCACAGGCCTTCTGGTCTGTATGTCCCATCCTATAAAAGCAGTGTAATGCTATCTTTGTGCAGTGTGATTGCATGCGTGCCACTGTGACGATCACTGTCAATTTTTTTTAAATGATGTTCATTTATATCTCTCAAGAAATTTTTTTTAAAAATTATGTATTAATTAGCATTTTGTGGCATTTCAAGAGATTTTTTTTTTCCATAAAAAGGTAGGGTAGCCTGAGTAAACACACATCTTTTCAGTGTCAACATCAACCACTCAAGAGATATATTTCCTTTGTGTTAGGTTCCAGTTACTTTTCTTCATTACATAAAAGTGCTATAGACCTCACTCCTTCTCAATAACATCCCTAAGGTAACTCGATCCTACATTTATATCAGTATGGTTTATCTTTAAACTGCAGTTGTTTGTTTCTAATCAGTTTTTAGCAATTTTCTATAAAGTCAAATTATTTAAGAGAATTTCTTCTTACTGGTCTCACTATCCGTTTCATGGCGAAGGTGGCAGAAGCATAGTGGTTGCCTTAGAATGTGGGGTGTGCAGTTTCAACCCACTGAAAGTATCCCGTGAAGGTGCTGTGACAACATCATACAGGATAAGTTCCACTGAGGTGAGTGTATGGAAAGTGTAAGGAACAAAGCGTATGGACTAAGAGGACATTACAGTGAATGAGATTTGTTGTTACCCCAGATATCAAGGGATCAGGACAGAACACTATTTTACAACACCTGTCAATGGCCGTGTCACATTTGCCCGATTCCTTCCTCCGAGCTCTGCCCCTTGTTATGGCAGGGAAAACTTCGCGTTAGTGTTCTTCATCAACCAACGCAACATGTCATCCAAGTATTCTTTCACTGTCTCGTTCTTCTTTTATCATTGTGGCGTAACCATGCCGCAGTCAAAGCCAGGTCGGCTTCTGCTGGCTTCAGGAAGAAGCGCAGCTGTCGTCTGTCGTGGTGAAACGTTCTCCTGGCGTCCTGACTGAAACTCCCAACTTCAAACAGGGTTCCCGAAAGTTGGGGAAGGGTCCATCATACCTGATGGGTGTCCCACAGACAGGCGGAAATTGTCGCCCATGGCGTGGTCGAGCAGTGGTCTCAGATCTGTTAGCTTTCTTACTTTATACCCCACTGGCGTCTTCTCATCGTCGTGGTTGATATGGAACCGTTGCCGTTTCATCTCAGCTGTGTCCAGTTGTCCCAGTTTCCCAGTGTAGCGTTCCATCTGAAAACATTGTTTGAGAGTTAGTCGCGGCAGTGGCCCTCCCCTTGAAGGGCGAGAACTCTCCCTTCCCGTCAAAATCTGTGCCCTCTTCTCCCAACCCCGAGCTCTTTTCCCATTATTCCTCCTTCCCCTTTACACTCAGTTAATCCACTCATCCCCTCTCCTCCTCAAAACCCTCCACCCCTCGCTTTATCTCCTCTACAGCGATCAAGATCTCCACTCCCACCCCTCTGAATTTCAAAGACAAGAGGAGGGAACAGGAAACTCTCCACCCCCCTTACCCCACTACTCTTTCTCTCTTGATGATAATCTTATGGGTCTTATCACATCAACAGTTTATGTAAAGCAATATTCAGACAAGTATATGAGCCAGTTGGAGATCTGTTGGCACTGGTCTTCCTGATCATCCTGCGCTGCTCAGCTGCAGCAATTCTGTTACTTTCACAGGTTTCTGCACCTTTGCGGACAACTGATCGCCACCTGTCTCTGTCCTGGGCAGTCTGCTCCCATGTTGTGTGGCTGATGTTGAAGGCCTTCAGGGAAGATTTGAGGTTGTCTTTGAAACGTTTCTTCTGGCCTCCATGAGAGCGTTTTCCTTGTTGTAGTTCGCCAAACAATAGTTTCTTTGGCAGCCGATGGTCTGGCATGCGAAACTACGTGACCTGCCAGCGAAGCTGTGACTGCATCAGGATGGTGAAGATGCTAGGCAGGCCAGCACAAGTGAGGACTTCAGTGTCCGGAATCTTATCTTGCCACTTAATGCCCATGAGTCTTCTGAGGCAGGTGGTGTGGAAATGGTTCAGTTCCTGGCGTGACGCTGGTAAACCGTCCATGTTTCACAGCCATAGAGCAGTGTGGTGAGAACTATGGCCCGATACACCTTGATCTTGGTCTCTAGGGTGATGCCTCTCCTGTTCCATACGTCTTGTGGAGTCTGCCAAAAGCGGCACTAGCTTTGGCGAGCCGGGCATTCACCTCATCGTCGATGACAACGTTTCTGGACAGAGTGCTGCCTAGGTAGGTGAACTTATCCACCGCGTTCAGTTGCTGTCCAGTGATGGTGATGACTGGCTCAACGTATGGCTTTCCCGGGGCTGGCTGGTGCATCACTTCAGTCTTTTTCGTATTGATTGTCAAGCCGAAGTTGTGCAAGCAGCAGAGAACTTGTCAACACTGTGTTGCATTGTGGCTTCTGAGGAGACAGCGTTGAGGGCACAGTCGTCCGCGAAGAGGAAGTCATTGACAGTGTCTGTCGAGACCTTGGTTTTCGCTTGAAGTCTCCTGAGATTGAAGACTGATCCATCTGTACGGTACTTGATGACGATGCCTATCTCCGCGTCACTGAATGCGTCAGTCAACATAGCCGAGAACATGAGGCTGAACAGGAGTGGGAGCAAGAACACAACCCTGCTTCACTCGTTTGAGACTGGGAACGGTTTAGATGTCTCGCCGTTGTCTTGGACTCTGGCCAGCATGCCGTCGTGAAGTTGGCGTACGATGGCAATGAACTTTCTGGGGCATCCGTACTTCGCCATAATTCTTCTCCAAAGCCCCTCCCTACTGACAGTGTCAAAGGCTTTGGTCAGATCAACATAGGTGGAGTACAGGTCGACATTCTGTTCCTGACACTTTTCTTGAAGCTGTCTGGCAGCAAACACCATGTCGATGGTCCCCGCGTTCTTTCTGGAAGCCACACTGACTCTCAGGGTAGGAGACCTTGCTCAAGATGTGTGTTGAGCCGGTTGAGTAGAACTCTAGCCAGGATCTTGCCTGCGATGGATAGCAGGGAGATTCCACGATAGTTATCGCAGACCTGACGGTTTCCTTTGCGTTTGTAGAGATGAACGATGGAGGCATCTTTAAGATCTTGAGGAACTGTCTCGTGCTGCCATATGATCTGAAGGAGTTGATGAAGTTTCTTCACCAGAGCCGCACCACCCTCTTTGTAGACCTCAGCTGGGATTGCGTCTGAGCCAGGCGCTTTGCCACTGGATAACAGACGAATTGCTTTCTGGGTCTCCTCCAAAGTTGGTACGGCGTCCAGCGTCTCATCGATCGGAATTTGGGGTAGTCGATCGATGCTTCATTGTTGATGGTGGATGGGCGGTTCAGTACGCTGTCAAAGTGTTCAGCCCATCTTTCTAGTATTTTCTCTTTATCTGTGATCAGCGTTGATCCATCTGCACTGAGAAGTGGAGATGAGCCCGAGGTGGTGGGGCCGTAGACTTCTCTCAAGCCATTGTAAAGAAGTTTTTTCATGTCATTCCTGTCTGCAAAGCCCTGAATCTCATCAGCTTTGTTGCTCAGCCAGGAGTCTTGCATCTGGCCGCTTTTGCTGGATGTTTCTGCGGGGTTTCTCAGCGCGTCGTTCTTTGCTGTTGACTGTGGGTCGTCGATGTGCGCTCTGAAAGCACGATGTTTTTCCTCTAGAAGCTGCTGGATTTCAGTGCAGTTCTCATCGAACCAGTCCTTGTGCAACCTGGGTTGTGGGTCCCAGACACTCCATAGCTGTGCTGTGCACCGTCTCACGAAGTGCGCCCCAGCTGCTTCCACATCGAGGTCATTCAGTATGGTGGAACTCCAAGCGGGTTCCAAGGGTGTCAACAAAGGACTGTGAGCAGTATCGACGACCTTTGAGCTTGCTGACATTCACACGGTTTTTGGTGGTTTTACGCCTTGAGGACATCTCTTGGGCTGGACATGAAGCCTGAGCTTGGAGACGATGAGGCGGTGATCTGTCCAGCACTCTGCGGCCGCACCTGGCCTTCGGGGACCCTCACGTCCCCGCCTGTCCCCTCTTCCTCACGATGACATAGTCAATAAGATGCCAATGTTTGGATCGCGGGTGCATCTCATGATGTCCTGTTGCGGGTAGTAGGTGAGGAAGAAGATGGTGTTC
Organism: Conus betulinus; assembly: GCA_016801955.1. NCBI lineage: Eukaryota > Metazoa > Mollusca > Gastropoda > Neogastropoda > Conidae > Conus > Conus betulinus. Next base: position 28,072 of record JADBJO010021787.1, read on the forward strand.
GTGATCAGGAGGTCATGCTCGAACACATGTCTGAAAGGAGAAGCAGACCGTTTCTATTGCAGTTGCCAACCCCATGCTTTCCAATCACGCCTTCCCAGGTGGTGCTATCGCTGCCAACTCTCGCATTAAAGTCACCAAGAATGATGAGCTTATCAGCGCTGGGAACAGTGGTGATGACAGCATTCAAGTCTTCATAAAATTGTCCTTGACCTCATTTGGGTGGTCATGGTGGGTGCATACGTGCTGACAATGGTGGCAAACTTTGTCCTCGTGAGAGGGGGTAGCCTCAACGTCATCAAACGATCGTCAACTTCCTTTAGGGCGGGCCAACCAGCTTGCGACAAGTGTTGACTTCACCGCAAAGCCAAACCCCAGCCTCACGTCTCTCCTCAGGTCCACGGGCCCACTCCAAAAGAAGGTATAGCCTGCGCCTCGTCACAGAGTTCACCCTCCCCAGCCAGCCTGGTCTCACTTAGGGCAGCGATGTCAATCTCATATCTGGCAAGTTCATTCGCAATGAGGGCTGTACGCCTCTGGGGTCTATCCGAGGCGTCCCTGTCAAGGAGCGTGCGGAGGACGTTCCATGTGGCTAGGTTCAGAGGAGTAATCCTCGTTTTTCTTTTTACTGTTTTGTTTCGACCGCAGTGTAGGTCCCCACCGCCGCGGTATGCTGGATAGGGTGATGTGGAGCAGGCAATGTTTAGGGCACCCTTTCTAGCCCAAGTCCTATGCCATGGAGGTGAGCATGTGCTATCCTAAAAAGGGCTCTGCTCAGTTCGCTCAGGGGGCTGCCCACCGCCACTGCTGCTCCGATTCAGTGACAGGGACCATATAGCCTGGCCGCAGTGTGCAGGTCTGCAGCTACGACTTCCCAGTGTACCCACACCT